>JAZGTJ010005358.1:0-27739 GCA_036877575.1 Botia almorhae | reverse complement strand
AAGGCACTTAAACAGATCTAACACACAGCACTGCTGCACAACCGTGAACTACTAAACCACACACACACACACTTGCACGCGCACACAAGCAGTAGAATTACAAAGTCTTCATAAATCACATTGACAACTGGGATCCAAAATCTAATTTAAATCTGGAAACAAACAGTCTTAAGATTAAAAAAAAAGAAAAAAAAGCACATTATGGCATAAAACAAAAATAAAATATTTAAGATTAAAATAAACAAGATGCGCTTCAGAACGTCCTTAAATCTTGGCAGGATAACCAGATAATCAGGTTTAGCACAAACTAGCCTAAACTGGTATTATCTGAATCCAGAATCAGACTATTTTAACCTTATCCAGAAACAAGCACTAACATCGGCCAATAACACAGTCACTGATATACTGCACAGCTCATGCAACAGACAGCAGAGGCACCTGTATGAGCTGCACATGCATTCACATACAGCAGCTGAATGAAAAACATGACATACACTAATGCATGCAGAGGCCAGAGCTGTTTCATCAGATCTGTGCATGTATGCGTCTAAAATCTAAATCAACCACATATGCCTGCAATTTCTGCCGCAACTCTTCTGACGAACATCTTACTCCTCTGTTAACACAGCTGTTAACAGCCAGAGAACACATTCTTTATTTAATCCTGTTTTTTCTAGTACATTTTCCTCTCCTCTAAATAAAAAACTGGATCCTGTCCACCTCTTTGGCCATTTTGATGCATTTCTGCCCAAACTATCAGTACTAAGAAAATAAAACCAGCTCTGGGTGCCAGCTGGCCTAAAGCGACAGGAGAAACAAAACAGGTAAACTTGACTCTGTGACCGGGCAGTTTACTGAGAGAGCGCAAGAACAAACTTTTAGCATGACTGTGTAAGCCCTGCGTGTTTCTCGTTTGGTTAAAGAAAGAAACACTAATTACACATCAATATGCAAGCAGAAAAATTCAAACGCTGGAGAAAGGAGCACGCGCATGCAGGGTTACTTGATTCTGTGCAAACAAAGTTCTACATTCCAGACAAACTTAATTAATCTGATTTTCACAGCGCTTGAACTCTGAAATGCCTCAAAAATATTAATTCATTATTTTGGTCCAGATCTCAAAATTAATAATTCATATTCAAGACAGCTTCAGGCGATGTTTACAGAGTAAACCTTGAAAGTACTTTGAAATTCTCAAGACACTGCGAACCAACATAAGAAGGTCTGTTAACTTTGGACTATAAAGACGTTTCGAACGTCAGCATAACTAACTCTTTGAAAAATCCAGTAAACACCTCTGAAAAAACCAACAAAAACAGCTCGCGTTTGCATTAACGCTTCCTGATTGGCCCAATTATGCTCCAGAACCCGTCCTTGTTGACGATCCAATGCCATCATGGAACGTGGCGGACGTCCAAAGCCAAAAATCAAATGTTGTTGTTTTTCAGTGACCACTGCTGTAATGTCACCTAATAGAAAAACAAAACAAAGACACTATTTCAAGATGAATGAGAGCAGTGTGCAAGTCCTCAAAATACAGTGTCACTCTTTCACTGTTTTCTTTTCCAAAATAATGTGAAACTATAAACTATATACTACCATTTCATTCTGTGCTCGTTGAACGGGAGAAATTAGGCATTACAGAAAACGTTTTTCCAACGCTCGTGTCGCAACTGACATGCAATAAAACGAGACCCAAAGGTAAAATTGGGTGCGATTTTAAGAGCAACACACAGAAATGTTGAAGAAATAAACTTAGCACAACGCTACTGGTTCTGGGTAAAAACAGAAAGAGTTTTTGTGTCACTCGGCTAATGTGTGTTCGTAAGTGACCCGTTCAACACCACAGACTGAAGAAGATGGTTACAGCCCAGCGCTTTTGGTTTTGGTTACTTTGGAGTGTGCTGACAAGACTGAACTGTGTCCTCACTAACAACCTAAGAAGGAATAAACAGCGAAAGGTTGACTAAGGACAAAAAACTCTCTATTTATCACAACCACGGCCTGTTTAACCAACGCACGGGGGGTAGAACATCATTAAAGTCTTGCTTTTAAAATGTTTGGGTGTGCGTGTTTACTCTGTTCCTCATTCCTTTAATGTCATGCGTTTTAAAATTGGCCGGATATCTCTTCCTGGTTTTCAGGATATGTTTGTAAGCTCTTGGCTAATAAAAGGCAGGAAATGTGGTTCTTCGCCGGCTGTGGCCGTTCTCTAGCAGCAGGTGAAGGAAAGCTGGCAGGCTTTTCTCTTCCAGGCCCCTATGTGATTTTCCAAGCTTCTGTATGCAGTGAGCACTACATTTTTTAAGACTAATAGAGTTGGTTTCCAAAGGCTGCCAAGAGAATGATTTGTGGCCAGGT
Organism: Botia almorhae; assembly: GCA_036877575.1. Lineage (NCBI taxonomy): Eukaryota > Metazoa > Chordata > Actinopteri > Cypriniformes > Botiidae > Botia > Botia almorhae. The sequence continues at coordinate 25,378 of JAZGTJ010005358.1, read as the reverse complement.
GCGCTATGGGGTGTCCCAAACCTTTACTGCGTACCATCCTACATAACATCCATCCAACGCGGTGCGTGGAGCGAGAGATGGTTCCTCTCCAGCCCTTGACTAATCTAGGTAATTATACAGCCCAGCCTCCAGTCCAGGCCAGCCAAAGGTAACTGAGGAGCACACAGGTATAACAGATAGGCGGAGGCGTTGTATCATACAGAGGAGACGCAGAGCTCTCTGTCTGAATGGATCCGTGCCCTTCACACCTGTAGGTGGAGGTGATGTTCTCTGTAGGCCAGAAGAACAGAGAACCCAAGAGAACAGAAATACAGCCCTCTGCCTCCACATACACACAATTAACTGAAATTACACAGAGAGCGAAAAATATAAGGGGATGATAAAAAAAGATACAAAGATGATAATATGGGCATGAAAAAGACAGAAAAAAAGAGGGAGAAATTCTACCACAAACACCAGCATTTTAAATCTAAATTCAGTCCATCTATACCACAGTTTTATCTTAATTGTCTTATCTTAATCTTAATTAATCTTCATTATTTTTTAGCTTGTTTACTTTATTTGTAAACTGTTTTTGTTCTTTATCATCAGCCTCTTTATTGTTGCCAGTTACGCTGTATATCTTGTGTGTTTGTTCCTCATTTATGTGTGTTGATTTGCACTATTTTAATTTTTTTTGCAAGTGTTTTGACAAAATGAACGTACATATATTTGTCATGCCAATAAAACACATTACAAGAACAAAACCGTAAATGAGACAGAGAGAGACAGACAGAGAGTGAAAAAACAGGCAGAATGAGACAGGCAGAGAGATAGTGAAAGAAAAGAGAGACAAAGAGAAAGAGAGAAATGAAGTGAGAGAGAGAGAGAGAGAGGCAGGAAGCATCTATCCATCAGGGAGAGGTACACATCACATTCATTGTCAGGAATTTGTAGAGGAACTCAAGAGGCCCTGGAGCTCAGAAGCAAATGTGTAACGCTGGGGAAAATTCATTTCAGCACGACACGGATTCTTTTTATTACACTCTGTTCTTGATGTGGAAGAGATATCAAACCCTCACTGACTCGTGTGCTGCTGAGTTTAGAGAATACATCAAAACAAGAGCAAAAAACAAAGAGGAGGAGAAGCCAGAGAGAATGACACCTCTGTCAAACGTTCCCCTAACATTATACCTGTTTTCTAGGAGAGTAACAGGAAAACAGGGGAAAAAAAATAAAAAATACAAGCAAATCTCAACCAAACTAGAAAGAGATGCAAAATAAAATCTGTGATATAGAGGTCGAGGATAAAAGACAGATGGAGGTTCTTTACGCTTCAATTCGAAGGTTTGTGAGGAGCAACAGATCTCCTCCTTCCTCCTTTTCATTTCTGTTCTCTCTGACCTGTCTTTCACACAGGCAACAGAAGCTTCGGCGAGATGTTGTGTGCTTCTTCTGCATCTCTGAAAACCTCACGGGTGATCTGATGTGAATTAATAAGACGAGCTCTACTGTTTGTAACGTCTGTTTGACCTTACGAGATTTCCTCCATTCGTTCCTTGAACCTTTAATCAATTCAGGTCAGAGCAATTTCGTTCCTTTCCGTGGCAACTTTGGAAGAAATTCTGAAAGGAGTGACGGAGAGGCAACAGCAGTAAAGTGAGGTTACGTGTATCGCCCGAGGGCACCAGAACGCCACAATCAAACATTCCACACGAGAGGCGGATACAGTTTTCCCCACCGGCCCCCCAAAAAACACACATCTCAGACCCTTAGAACTTCCCTTAAAATTATTTTAAGATTTTTTGGGGCCCCGTTTAAAAAAAACACTTCACTTCTGTCATCACTCACTATTGTGCAATTCCAAACCCGTGTGACTCTCTTCAAAATTATTTGTCTAAAGTTTTCTAAGGGGCAGTTGTGGCCCTATGGAGTCAGGCAGTAACCCAAAGGTGGTGGGTTCGATTCCCAGTGCTGGCAGGCTGACCCTTCTCTTCTTCCTGTGAACTGTTCTATTATTATGGTTTATTATAAAATACAACCTGAGAGGAGCATTTGATGTTGAAAGCTTCCTTGCAGCTCAGTGGTTAGAGCATGGCGTTAACAATGCCAAGGTCATAGGTTCGATCCCAGGGATTGCACTTACTCAGAATCAATGTATAGTGTAATGCAATGTAAGTCGCTTTGGATAAAAGTGTCTGACAAATGCGTAAATGTAAATGAAAGGAAATACAGGCGTAGAAAGCAGCCCTACTAACCTTACAGCTAGACTGTCAGAATGACACGACATTCCGGTGAAAAGATAAATGAAGAGAAAGAGAGAAGGAAGAAAAGAGTGGTGAAAAGAGACACGCAGTGAGTTGGGTTAACTCGTAAACAGTTAAAGACAGCATGATTGCTACTGCCTTGTCCGCCATCTTTGCTGCATTGCATTCTGGGATTTCATTCTCTGCCAAAGACACGTGATGCTGCTTTTGAATTGGGCTGAAACAATACATCTTAATTATATGACCTACTTCTCTGTCACACTTAGCCACATGATTAGTTATCTGAGAAAACAGACACTTGATATTTGAAGCCAAGGACAACAGACATATTTTTACATTTCCGTACTATATACTGCCATATTGGCATGTTATTTTGAAACCAAACTCCACTCTTCTTACAAACTGAACTTTGTCTTTTGTTTGCCTGTTTCTTTGTTACACGCCCTTTTTTCAGAACTTTTAATTTATTCTCTCAACCCTGCATAATTACCTGCAAAGTTACTGCTGCCGAATTTATGAAATAAATACCACGATGCCTCAATTCAACAATTCTTCTGTGACTCTGAAGGCATTTTTTGAGTAAGACGTGTCTGCACACCACTGATCTTCAACAAGAGGAGCTTTTCCATCTCTGACTAAGAACGCTAATCCTGACTGAAAACACAAAGCTCGCTCTGAACAGAAAGCGCCGCTTCTACCTGCCACTCATGTTTTGATTATAATACTAACAGAAGAGGATTCACCTGAATAACTTTCTGTCAAAACCAAATTGACAGTCAAACTCTCGAGCGCCATGAGGCTATGACACAGAGAACAATAGCAGGTTTCACAGAACCAATCTCCCTGGTGTGTCTCAAGAGCATAACCCGACTCAGAGTGGTGATTAGCTTGAAGTGACGCGGTTACCAAACGCGGCTGGTGTTTTTTTCAGAAATCTTCTTTCTGTCGACATAAATGATGAATGGAACCAAGCATATGGAGTTTGTTTTATTCTAATCCTCTCCTCACAAAGAACAGTTGAGAAAGCGCAAGAGATGCTAGTCGAATGCTAGATTAATATTTATGAATCCACAAAAATCCGCCCAAAACAATACCACATTCTGCCTTTTCGCCAGCATCCAGCAGCGAGGGCTTCGTAGCAAATAAATTCATTTTCCTGTCAGGCTAAAACACGGCTCTTCTTTAGCATGTTGGCTTCTACGTTTAGCATTCAAAAATGGCCTTTGAACATGGCCTGGAAAAGGAGTTTGTGAGTCATGTCGATGCGCAACAAACACAAAATCTGAAAATCTTCACCTCGAGGCCAGACTCTCCTCTTAAACTCTTCCTCACATTCCCGTGTGTTTACACTTAAGACCGTTTCAATTATTCATCTCTTTTATTTATTTATGCAAGCCAAGATGAGAGAGGGTCCTGTATTTGCCTCACCACATTAATTAGTCCAATTACACAAGCTGAAAACAGATGTTTACATCAAACAAACGCCCGCTGACAGAAAACGCAACGCTTCCGAAATGCAGCAAAACACACATAGCACACACCCAGGTTTCAAAAAAAATAATTCACGCTTTTTTGACCAATGTAACGACAAATGGGATTATGGTGCGCGCACCAACTGACAAACATGCCCCTGGGCTAATCTAGCCGTTTCATATTCAGCTTTCATCTGAAATGAATAATTTTATTGACATTGATTGCTATGATTTTAAAATAACTGTTGTAACTAATACAGTTACATCATCATCACTTAGTCAGTTACATCATCATTCGGCTCTCAAATGAGTGAAAATGTGAGCTGCTTTGGAACAAAGCTTCACAGATCTGCTGTGAAGTGAATACTGGGGTCAAAAACAGCCCGTTACATAAAAAACAGAGAACAACAAAGAACAACAGAGAAGTGAAGCAAAGAAAATAAAATAAATCACACCCGTAACAGTTTGACAACAATTATCATTTTTACAATTTAGGGTACCGGAGATACAGAAATCACACACATCACCTTTAAGTGTTTCCTCAATATTGTGTGTGTGTTTGTGTGGCGTTACAAAAAAACCCTCTTTAAAGGGAATCTACATTCACCAAAATTCTCCTGTTGGAACGTCTCCGACGGGAAAGTGAATTTGTTAAACAAAAAGCTTTTGTTTGTTCTTTAAAATAAGAGAAAGAAGTTTTCTACAGTAAAGGTTTAAATTATGAGAAAGGTGTGTGTGCGTACCTCTCCAGCTCGCTGATTTTACGATCTTTGTCATTCTTCTCATTCTCCATCTCTCGGAGGATCTCCAGGAGTCGGTCCACCTCCACCTGCGCCTTCCCAGCATCCTCCTTGTAGCGCGCTACCTCCTCCTCCAGCGTGGCGATGCGCTCGGACAGCCCTGCGCTCGCCTGGGCCTCCACTGCAGCTGACTGTGCCTGCATAAACCAAACCGGATCAACCGTGAGAGATTTGGACACTTTAATCTGGATCAAAGTTTAAGGTGTGGGAACATGTGCACCACCCACAGGCCACACCTATAATCGTCCATGTTTTATTGGTTAACAATCGATTCAGGTGTAATTTTTGTTTTAAAGGAAACAAGTGTGAACAGGTCTTAAGGACAAAAACACTTTCACACCAGATTTAAAAAATGCTGAGAATGGTCCTGCTAGATCACCTGACCTCAACTCTCCAGATCTGAGTCTTCTGCCAGCATGGCCTGGGTACAGTGTGTGTTAGTGTGTGTTTGAAGTGTCAGACACACACTTACACCTGCAAACTCTGTGTAAGACCTCCTATGACATCACAACCGGACACTGTCTTATTACAGGGTGTGTGTGTGTGTGTGGACGCGTGGAAACACAATCATACTGAAGTCATCAAAATAATTAGTGACATTACAGGCGTTTAAAGAAACCGGGTCAAGAACCCCTTTAATGAAAGAAGCTTAGCTCACTTCCCCAGACAATGAAAGGAGTCAGACACAATCCTGAGTAACTGCGCTCACGTCCCTTTAATAAAAGACCTCTGAAGGAACACAGGTGTCTTCCTGTCTGCTGTAGAACACAAGCAGAGTGAGAACACACACCCCTCGTCTTATTTACACCATGACTGTACATGTGTGTGTGTGTGTGTGTGTGTGTGTGTGTGTGTGCGCGCCCCGCAACATTATGCACTGAAGACAGTTTGAAGCTACCCAGACCACAGCTACCAAAAAAGCACACAGCAAAGAAAAAAGTCATTTTTAGAGCATTCTCGTCTTGTAGTACCAAATATGTAAACATCAGATTTTTATCCTTTTTTTACAATTTATTGTGTTAACTCTCAAAAATTCTCATTGGTCCAAAATCCCACAAAACACTCTGATAGGCCGAGACGAATCTTCTTGCTCATGGTGTCGCCGCGCTCGATAAACGTGAGGTGTTGAACAGTGCCTGAACCCTGAGCGGACGCTGCTGTCTCAGGATTCTTCTGGCACGGGGTGAAAAAAACTGTTTTGGTTTATTGGGGATAATATTTGACAGTGACATTCAGGCCCCTCTAATTAGCTTTATTAAAGCCTCGGGCCGGGTTTGAGTAGCTTTCCACTCTGACCGCCAAGTGCTTGTCAACTGCGGACAGATGAGTTTACATACAGTGTGTGAGTGGCAATGAAATGAAGGTTTGCATACGAGAAACGGTACAAATAACAGAGGCAGTTTGGAACCTGTCATAGTTTAGACATGTTTATGTTTAATTAAATAAAATGTTAAACATGAAAACGACACATTTCGGAACATTAACAGACAAAACGACACAGACAGACAGACCAGTCAGGAAAAACACGCGTTAGTGGAGTTATTAGCGGGCTGTCAGAGTCGCTGCGTCTGCTGGTACGTTTGGCGCAGAATGTTGGTATTGGAACATCAGAGCGGCGCATCCGTTCACCACCACGTCTCAGAGGAGCGGACGGTGTCCCAGCAATAAACAGGGGATTGTGGGAAATGTGATTTTTATAATGTTGTGTAATAACGTGTGCGTGTCTCTGTATGTTTGGCTGGGCAGAATAACAGAACGTCTGCATGAAAACAACACACAGACTGGCGGCGGTGTTTATATGCGAAGAGGCTGACTCGCTCGACTCATAAACGTCTCTCTGAGAAAACACTTCAGTGTTGATGGACATGCGTCTGCATGCTCAGCAGCAGCGGTGTGCGCGGAAAAGCTCTGATGTGCAGCGATTAAAAAACAACAGGAAATGTCGGTTGTTTTCGTGTAATGTAGACGGTTCGGGCGTCTTAGCGACACGTCTGTTCTTATTTCTTACGCCGGGCCGACACCATCGGCATAAACTCCTGACGGTCACACGGGGACAACAGAGTCCCCCCGCCCCTTTCTCTGTCTCATCCAATCAGAGCAGACGCCCACAGAGCTGTCAGCGGGTTTTCACTTGCACTGCTTTTATACGAGACCCTTTGCGAACACAGACGTACACACGCTGCCAGAGGTATCATTACATTTGGAACAGATGATGGGACACAGGGCGTGTGTGTGTGTGTCTGTGAGAGCTGTGTGTGCGTGCGCGCAGGTGTGTTTGTGTGTGTGAGAAAGTCATTCACTGTGTGCAGCAGAATCACATTAATTTTTTATTTTATTGCAGTCTGAAAACTAGCCGACATACACATGCATGCATGTGAACATCAAAGCTCATGAATTCCTAAAGAAACAGTTTTGACAGAAATGAAAATTCTGTCATCATTTTCTTGTTGTTTCCAGTACCACATAAGGAGAAATTTCGAAGAACATGATGTCTGGTCTCGTGAAGTGCCAAATATTCAATATTCAATCGATTTTAAAAATAAAAACGGCACAGAGATGCTCAGAATCTTTCCTTTTGTGTTCCACGTTAAGAAGGAAATCTGTGCACTTTAAATAACGGAATAACGGAATGAGAATGACGGAATAACGACAGAAGTTTAATTTTTAAATCAACTGTTTCTTTAAAACCTAACGAATAAAAAAATAAATTACTATATCATGATAAGGACTGGACGCAATTATTTAAACTGTTGCGTCTGTAAAAGCACATGCGCAGCGGATCACACGACACGGCTCGGTTTGCGACAGATATCACGAACACCGCGCTGAAGCTGTTGCAGGGATACGACAGAGCACAAGATCATTACTCTCCAGCTTTAGATAAGAGATCTTATGCAAGCACATCTCAGCAGACTGCCTAACACATCCTCTTTATCTCACACACACACTGAACTCAACTCACATAAGCCTGGAGCTCATGCAAGCAAAAGCTAGATGCACTTACAAGATTGAAGGGGTGGCCTGACATGAGCTCACAGCGCTTTCAAGAGAAAGAGGAACAGAACGGGTTGGGAGAAGAGAAAAAAGGGTGATACATGAAAAAGTGAGGACAAACTATATTTGTTAACAAGAAATAAGAGGAAAACAGGAAGTGAGTAGCTGATTATCGCTGATTATTTCTCACATATTCCATAAAATGGCTCTGTTTCCAATCAAGAGAGCCGCCTACTAAGGCACCATTTTAAGGCATCATACACTAGGCATGTTCCCAGTGCACTGGGGGATGTTTTAAACAGGAGGCATCAAAACTATGATCCCTCATTTTGGTCAGAATCCAGAGAGTAAGCACTGCATGCCCGCTTCCGGGGATAGAACAACTCCAAACACATCTCACTGGAGTTCAGAGGAGAGCTAATCTCCTTCCTCTAGCACTCAGCTGAGAAACCCTCGACAGGTGAAGAGCACACGAGCAAACACTCACAGCCCACGGTCACTCTTTTAAATGCCATCAGAGCTGCTAACAGGGTGTCACTCAGTGTACTGGCTCGTTACGAGCTCCCGGCTGCTGAGCTGAAGGGTTTTATCGGCTATGACACTTCAGTTCTCTCCAAATATCTCACCTTCTTGAGATGACTCTCCAGTTGGCTGCATTCCTCTCTCTTCTGCTCCACAGCGATTTCCAGACTCTTCAGCTTGGAGTCCTTCTTCAGCCCAGAGGATGCCAGGGACGAGGCGTGCTCTTTCAGGTCCAGTAGAGAGGCCTGAGGGACAGAGAGATTCAATCAGTCACGTATTGAATAATCTTAATACTTTTAATGCAGATGACCAGGGAGAAAACAAAGCTAATGAGAAGCAGGAGAAGGTTTTGTTAATGTCACGATGGTATTTGACACAACCTGAGCACAAACACATGTACATATTTCGGCGGGGAACGTCGGCCAGCGGTTTCAAGCCAGTTCCAACAACAGGAAGCGTAAGAGCCAAGACAAATTGCCATGTGACATTTTCTTCTTGTGCTTTTTAAAATGCCAATTTGTTTACAAACACGCAATCAAAGCAAGGCAGATAACATGGAATGATTCTGGTCACAGTAAAAAAGTTTGTATAAAAACTGTTCTTCAAAATTTTTATTCATCTTTGTGTTCTGCGGAAGACTAGAATGGAAAAAACACAATTTCGCTTTGTTTTTAACCAAGTTGTCATGCAGTATGATTTCATAAAATGTGGAATAAAGCCCACAGGATTGTATAGACATATTTATCATTCTTTGATTGTGTTTTTGTCCCTTTCGAAGCTAAAATCTCCAGTTGTCAATCAGAAAATGCACTAGGAAAGCGTGACGGTATGTTTTAATTTTTCGTTCCACAAAAGAAAGTCAGTCATACGTCTTTAAAATGATGTTGTGAATGTAAATAAAATGTCATTTTCGAGTGAACTCCTCGCTTAAAAGCAAACGTGTCTTTTTGACGAACGAATGTAGAGTAACGATAGCAGTTACACTGTAACAATGTAACATCACAAATATTGAAATGAAAGGAGGGCTCTGTTTGGCACATATGCTGTACATCAGTTCTGTGTTTTGTTAAGGCTGCAGCCCTCCATCCTGTTTCCACCTCCAGCCAGAGAGCCCCACAATTTCACACTCCACTGGAGTCCACGCACCAAAAATACACATGTAACATTCGTAGCGCAGCCTGCGTGCTCTCGCGTTGGTAAAGAAAACAGAAGTGGGGAACGATGGGCTGCGCTGGACTCTGTGATTAGAGCGAGGGGAGACCGAAAAAGTGTTAGAAACGAAGAGGTCATCGCTCAGAAACAACACGACGCCGCTGAAGAGACGGAGAGAACAGATGCCGAGTGATACAGCAGCTGAGATGCAACAGAAACAACACAACGAGCATTACATACAGTAACAGAGGTCACGAAATCTGTCAAGGGCAAAATTCACCCCAAAATCAAAAGAAACAAAAAACCTTCTTTTGATTCACCCTAAAACAAGACTTTTAAAAGAGGTTTTTCTGGTGACTTTAAAGAACATTTCTCCCTCTAAAATATCATTACTGCAATGTGGAAAAATGCTATTGTGATATATAATTTATGAAGTATTTGACAGTTGAAATAAATATAAACATACAAGTTTATCTTTATATCGTTAAACTGCAGCCTCCATTTTCCTAACACAAATTTTGAAAATTTATTTTGATTTCTTTTGACCTGGAAATGAGAGTCCCGCACATGCTGTGGAACGTCGGAATTCTGGGAGCAGAGGAGATAAAGACTGGAAACAAAATCTCTGCGGGTAACGATAAGAGAAAAAACGAAAAAGCTCTGCGTACATGTGGCGTGGGGCGAGAGAGAGGGTGCATACGGGGGCGAGCTAGGAAGTGGTTTAGTGGCGAGGCCTTGTATCGCCCGCGCTCCCGACTCAGACGGCAGAGAGGAATGCGGAGATCAGAGCTAACAATAACCTGAATAATAAAACAGCCACAGAGGGAAAGCCGAGGCGTGCGCGTGTGTGAGCGAGTGCAGCGAGCGCAGTTTTAATATTGATTTGAAAGCCTGTCTATCAGGACGACGTTAGCCTTATCAAAGAAACTAAAGAGAGAGAAGATAAAGAAAGAGGTGGTGAGCGTGGAAGACAAGAAAAGACAGCGAGTGAAGGAAGCTGCAGACAGCAAGAGAAATGAAGGGTGGCTCTCGGGGACGAGCGTTTCCCTCACATTTAGAAGCTTCCATTTATCTTCCTGTCATACACACACACACACACACGCAAGAACGACACTGCTGTGGGTCCCGCATGTTCTCATCTGTACGGCTCCACTGGGGCCGCGTGGATGACTGCAGAAACAGTCTGTCTGGATAAGTGTGTGTGTGTGTGTGTGTGTGTGTGTGTGTGAACCTCCAACCATGAGGTTTTACAGGGGCACTGAGCAACATTTTGATTTGTCACATGACAGCTCACCCGAAAATTCAAAACCTGTCACTGCTTACCGACTCCTCTGTTGTGCCAGACTTGTGTGACTTTCTGTCTTGGTGGAACGATGAGAAGTTTTATACACTGTACTGGTTACACTTCAATAGATTTACTGTGAGTGTGGACTGGAGCATTTTGCGTCTTTAAAGCATCATAAAAGCATCATAAAGAGTATAAAAGTCCTATAAAGACATTCAATAATATAAGACGGTATTCAACAGTGTGACTATAAGTACATTACACAATGACTCATTTATACTGTTATGGAATTGAGTTGTCATTATTTAACCCCACAGGTCAAACTGTTGAGGGCGTGGAAGTGTAACAGCGCTCACCTCTCGATCGGCCAGCTCTCCCTGCAGGACGCTGATCTTCTCTTTAAGATCCTTCAGCTCCTTCTTGTTGCTCTCGAGTTCCTCGCTCTTCTCGCGCTCGTCTCTGTCCCTCTGCTCCTTCAGTCGCTCGATGATGCGCTCCTGCAAACATCAAGAGATGCAGATCTGCTCTACTTCTGTTCATGAGGAACGCAATACAATGACACGTTTGGTTCATCCCTGGATTCGCAATTACTTTAATGAAATATTAACACAGATACAAACTGACATAATATGAAACAACGGATTCTGTTTAGTTCGCAATGAAACATCCACACTATATTTCTATATTTTTTTAAACATGTAGATGGAAAGATTATTTCTGACGAGGCAGGAATGTTTGTAACCACATTTTACAAATGACTTCTACTAGACCCACTAAAAAACACTATATGACAGCATAACTCTGATTCTCACACTTTAAGTTGATTAGTTTGATTTACCACAACACAGCTAACACAATATTTAAAATGGCCGCATTTGTCTCTCCAGCCCACTGCTTTTCTTTGTGGGTGTACCATTAACACCAAATGAAGGTGTGCTGACACCTGTTCGACTCTACAAAATACAGACACACTCGTTCCCTTGTTCTGAACTTCAGCCTGGCTAGTGGAATCATCTAACTGAAGACCTCTGAGAAGACAATCCATTAGTTTCACGTGTCAGCGCTGGTTTTGGTGACTTGGTCGCTATACAGCAGCATTTTAGTATCTTCAGCTAAAACCAGTCAGATGTGATGCTGACGTTTTTGCTGGTGTTACCGGAGGCTGATCGGCTATTTTAACAGCACGCTTTCATAACACAACAAATCTTTTATCTTATTAATTCTGAAAAAAGACGAGAGATCGAGCGAGGGCTGTAATCTGAAACAACAAAAGGTCTGAGAAAGAAGTTCTGGCCAGGCTCATGTTTGCACTCGATGGTCTGTGAAAGAGGGCAGCTGGATTCAGGACGTCTCCAGCGCATTCGCACCCGCGCCGGCCAAAACTCACACACCGAGCGGCCGAACCGGACATTAATAACGCTGTTCTTTTTCAGCGTTTCTGGCTGATCTTTGCTGAGTTGAGACATTAAGCATGACCGACACACCTCTACGTGAGGCTCAGCACCAGACGCATCCAGGGTTTGATGGATGTGTGTGTGGATGAGGCCTCGGTGTAACGAACATGCGAACGGAAACAGAGCGAATAATTTGGTTTGTGTCCATGTAGCGAAGGACAGAATCCATCTTCAAACGTCATTCCGAGACAACGTGCCATAAAACTGGGTATGTTTACACAAGGGTTCGAGTATGTGTGTCGAGCGAAACACATCAGTGGACAGCCAGAGCTCTTTCACAATATGCAAACGGTTGACAAAGTTTAATTTCGTCCCTCGGCTGGCCGCCATGCTGCTGAGGCCGGAGAAAAGAGGACGCCCAAACCTCAGGGCGTGAGGGTATGCGAGGGAGACGAGGTGGGAAAAACAAAAAAAGTGGTTCTCCGCCAAACTGCGGACGCGTAAGGCAATGCTAACAACCGCTGAGGCTGGCTCATTAATATTCATGAGATGGAGTTCAGGGGCGGGGTCACAGGATGGTGGTTTTGAGAACTGCACAGCTCTAAATGTTTCTGACCTGAAACATTCGCTGTTTTGACAGGTTGCGGCATTTATGCTAACCGGGAGTAGCTCGCGTCATTGCGTCGCTTCAGAAAATTCAAATAAATAAAGACACCTGACATGCGTAATGTGAGTTACGCACAAGCACACGAGCACTTTTCATTCTGTAATGTTAACAGACGAGCCTGCTGTTGACGTTACCCTGCTGCTTTACATAAGTGAAAACTGTGAGGAAGACACACAAAATACAAAACACCGGATTCAACCATGCACAGAGCTGAGACAGCACACACACACACACACACACACACACGTGAGGCTGTGTGGAGTTGATGAGAAGTGACAGGGATAGACTCTGGATCTTTGCTCTTGTTGGGAGGTCAAGCACGGTGTGAGGATGACTGAGTCTTTACATAAGAGTATGTGACAGTACAATCTTCAGCTCTGTCTCTCTCTCTCTCACACACACACACTCACACACTTCAGATCAGTTCTGCAGCTCTGGTCTACACGTGACCTGTGATCTCCTGTGGTCTCTATAGGATGTAACAAATCACACACTACAAACCCATCTGCAACTAAGCTGTGATACAAAAATGGCCATTTTAATAAAGACTGAAGTTAGTGAATTTATAAGGGAATGTAATATAACATTAGTGCAGACAGACAGACAGACAGACAGAGAGGCAGATAGACAGACAGACAGATCCTCTCACAGTCTGAAAGGCTCTTAAATGATCCAAAAGTCCATCATTCTTAATATTAAAACCAGTGTGTGTGTGTGTGAGTCTGTGAGAGGTCCTCGATAATACACCTTCTGAAGTCCAAGTGTGTGTGTGTGTGTGTGTGTGTGTGTGTGTTTTCACCTTCTCAGCCAGGGCCTCCTCCAGCGTGCTGAGGGCCGTGTCGGTGTTTGAAGTGTCGGCCTGCAGGGATTTCACACGCTCCTTCAGACTGCTCATCTGCTTCTCCTTATCCTTCAGCTGCTCCTGCAGGTTCTCAATCTGTGTGGAGAGGCCGAGAAAGATCGAACAGATCCAGAAGACACGTCTATTAAAACACGATCATCTACATTTACTCACACTTCAGCTCATTGTAAACTAAGAGAAGTCATTTTTCATTTGGTTTTCAACGTGGCATTCCGTACAGAATGAGGGGGAAGGGCTGGGATTGCTTAAAAAAAAAACTCTGAAAATAAAAAATGACCTCATTAGAACCATATTCGGAATTAATTCTCTTGGTAAACTTCCCTTATCTGCGCGAGGCTGGCGTGCGCGGCTGATGAACGACACGGAAGAGACGGCCATTTCCAGGTTTCACTTCATTTATCATGTCCAGACAGCTCAATGAAAAGACTGACTGCTCCTGTCCGCTGTTTCACATTCAATTAAATGCTGAAGGATTTGATCAATAGCTGCTGTTTTTGTGTCTTCTAACAGCTTTGGGAGACTGCCGCTGACAGAGCATCTCCCGGTACAAAAATATTCTTTCAGCAGCACAACCTTACAGCATTAATTTAGAGTAAAAGTTCAAAATTCCATGACGGCACCAACATCAGTTCTGTTTCCATGACTACAGCATCACTCCAGCCAACCAATGGGAGCTGGAGTTGCCACTAACTTTAACGAAATGAACGAGGTATATCACTCGCAACTAAGTCAACTGGAACATTTTATATTAACTTGTCGAGCCATCAACAAACATGATTTAAATGTTTAACAGATTACCAAAGATTAATATACAACAGTGAGTTTTAAAAATCCACAATGGGCAAAATCCTGGAAATCAAACCCATTACCTAATTTTTACTAGTGTCATGCTCAGGAAAATGCTACAAATAAAAGGTTTTGAAGTTATTATGCAAACAAATGAACAAATAATACGACTTACACGTTTAATTAAAAATTAAAAACGTTTTTGGCAAAAGCGATTACAAAGATAACAAACAGTCTTCAGGCATAAAGTGAAAAGAAACTAGTCACTGCCTAAATAATACAGCAGGGCTTGTTGTTTTAAATGATTTCAGACATGTTTGTACAGATGTCTGGTTTGGCGTGAATGTGTTTTAAGTGAGACGTTGAGGAGGCTGTTTGGTTAATAAGAGGTTGTGCTGATTGGTGATGATTTGTGAAGGAATTGTGGGAAATTGTTTGAGGAAGAACAAATGGAAGCCGTCCAAGTGGCATCACATTCCATCCTGTATTTATCTGTAACTTCTCAGCTGCCGTGGGACAGAGAATAAATCATTTACAGGAGACATTTAGATGATCATTCGCGTTTCTTTAACATGGTGACCCAAGGCTGTCAGGCTTTATAAAGAACCAAAAATACCATGACATTTATCTCAGATTCCTTGACATTTATCCCAGTCCAAAAGGATCGCATTCAAAATATACAGTTTACAGTGTTCTCTGGGACTCGAACCCATGACCACTGCTAACCAACACTCTACCATTAAGCTACAGAAATTCCTGTTACATCAATGAAAGCCTCCCATACACTCATACATTTTATTCTGAGTTTTCTAAGGCCAGACGATAGCGGTGTGCAGGAGAACAGATTTTTGATTTAGACGACGTAAGCTGAAACAGTGGGAGAAATGTGTGCGCGCTTGTGTGTGTGTCTGGCCGATATGCATGCTTAAAACTTCTCCAGCCCTCATTAATCAAACACACACCTGACAGCTCACCTGACAGCTCCATCTGTCTGCAAGCTTTCTTTTCACCTGTCTCGTGTCCTCCAACACACACACACAGAGGTGTTAGAAGCACACACTTGACATCCAGCTGAAGTCTGTTTGCGTTTGATATTGTCTGCTGTTGCCTATGAAACCTGGTGGTGTAACACAACCTGATTACACTCCTGTGCCCATTACCCACAATCCCCCAGTGCCTCTGGTTACCGCGTACAGCTTTGGCCGGCACACACTTCACACTCATGAATATTACACAGCGCTCATGTTATGCATGTGCAGAGCCATATGATCACTGCAATTATGCCTCTGGAAAACAATCAGAGCATTGAGGAAAACCACAATTCCATGTCGGAATAACGGCGGAAAAATTCCTTCGTCGTCCTCGTGCAGGGGGACGCGGTGAATGTGGATATTACCCATCCAGATTATGGTGATCCATGTCAATCAAATGATGATTATGTTCAAATAGAAGCCTATTAGAGAGAGATTCCATGTTGGAATTCTGGAAATTGAAACTGGATGAATATGGGAAAGTTGGCATGGCTTGCCAACCTCTCCTTTAGATTTCATTCAGTGATCTATGTATGTGTGAGTGGATAAAAAGAGCAGCATACCAGTCAAAGATCCAGACGCATGAAGGGTGTGTGTGTGTGTGTGTGTGTGTGTGAGGGAGAGAGAAAGAGAAAGAGAAAGAGAGAGAGCTGTCTGATTTATTCAAGTGTTTTTTGTTTCACTTAGTGATCTACTGCTTGTCAGTGCTGTGCAAGCGTTGCAGGCAGACACACAACGCACAATAGCACAACACACACACACACACAGAGCATTTACAGCAGGTTGCATCAGAATTGTAAGCAATGTGCAAACCGAACAAAACAACATGTCAAACTCAGAGTGCAGAGCGACAGGGCAGACCGTTCCTGCAGAGTTTACTGCACAAAACACAACAGGAAGTGTCTGTAAATCCCCTTCTCCAGGTTTCATGCGCGTATTGGAATACTTGATTGAGGTCAGATATTCTGTGCTGTAATGTTTTTGTACGACTGTTAAACTAATTCTATAACTGATTGTGGCACGGAAAACTGACTTCCTGCATAGTTGAGTTTGTTTTCATGCCTTCTGTATGCACCATAAAATGAATTTAAGCTTATTAATGTGTAATTCTCTCTCTCTCTCTCTCTCTCACCCGTGAAGCACGGTAACAAGAGGCTCTTGCTGAGAGCAGATCACAAGTCAGACCCGACACGCTCTGTTTAGGAGGCTTTCCTTCTGGTGCTAAGCCTGTTAGCCTTCCTCACCCTTTAGCAGCTGAAGAGCAGAAAAAAGCACAAAAACATACACTCACATACACACGCATATACACACACCCATACACATGCAAACACACACGCATATACACACACAGCTCAATAGTAACGATTTTTTCCCTCTGATTTGGTCAGTCAGTACTCCTAGTTTTTACTTTTTCATTTTCACCGCCCGACCACAACAACCAAATTTAATTAAACTTTATACGTGCCTGGTTTTTTTTAATGGTTACATTTTCTTTAGTATAACAACAATTACTCAAGAACAAAAGCTGAACATTGTAGAGCTGTAATTTAACTCTGTGACATGTTTCTAAAGAAAACAACGACTTATGACGCTAAACGTTACTGACTGGTTATAATTTTTTTCGAGCTTATGCCAATTTTTGGCCCCAAGACTAAATTATTTGGACCAAACGTCACCTGCATTAGCCAGCTAGATAATGTAACGCTGGTGAAAATATTAAATCAAGATAATATTTTGCCAATGTTCAATACATCACAGAAAACCAAATGTTTAGGTTTGCAAGGCATGAAGACACAAGATTTATTGACAACGCATCACCACAAGAGTTCTGTGAAGGATCTGAAGTTCTCTTAAACTCGGCCCTCGGCCAGCGGCCCGTGCACGCACTCTGTGTTCTGATCCGGCCTTTTAAAGGTGTAGTGAGAAGAGAACTCTCTGTTCAAACAGCTTTCATCCTCAAGACAAACTGTGTCTGAAGAGTCCGTCAAGAGACAAGAGAGCTGCTCTATGTCAACCCCCCCTCCCCGTCAGTTTACATACTCCAGTGAGTCGTGCCGAACGCCTCCCTCCTCTCACATTAACAAATGCTATTTTCTGCCATCTGTCCTGCCCTGAACTCGCAAAAGAACTCACATCCAAACCTCTGTTTTTGATATTTAGCCTCTTGCACTGCAGATCTGTCTATCATCTTATCTGACGGTCGAAAATTAAATGAGCATTATTTTCCAGACTGTTAAGGGATAAGTGCTGGTTCAACACAAAACACTGACAATAAATAAAAAGATAAAGAGGGAAAAGATCGCCGGGTCGCCGCCGGATTGAGGTGCTGTGCTGCGTGCGAAAAAGAGTGCCAATGAGAAGCAGAGACGCTCGGAGTCTGAACCAAAGGCGCTCGGAGTCTGAACCAAAGGCGCTCGGAGTCTGAACCAGAGACGCTCGGAGTCTGAACCAGAGATGCTCGGAGTCTGAACCAGAGACGCTCGGAGTCTGAACCAGAGACGCTCGGAGTCTGAACCAGAGACGCTCGGAGTCTGAACCAGAGACGCTCGGAGTCTGAACCAGAGATGCTCGGAGTCTGAACCAGAGACGCTCGGAAAACAATCACGTTGCGAAACGGCTCTATGAGAAAGAAAAAATATCATTTAAACATTAAAGAAGAGCGAGAGAAAGCAGAAGTGAGCGTGAAAACAAACCCGGGCCTCTGAAAACGTTTGCATACTTCACACAACATTGTGTATGTGTTCTTTCCTCGCTTACATATACACAGACACAAACGGTTTAGAAAAGCTCATTTTAGTGTGTGTCAATGCACTTATGCAATCAATAGGAGATGTTTTAAACAGTTAAACAGTGTAGCTTATTTAAACGGGTCATACTCCACACTTCTGTACCGTTTGATTTCTTCTCCAAAGTTTCCCCGAATATAATGTCAGCCAAGAATTCTGCAATAGACGTAACTTTCTACTTCCTTTCCACTGTGTCTTAAGACTTCCGTAAATGATTCGATGGTCAAACAAAAAAAGGGTGGTGCAAGTTACTGCACAGCTGTTGAGGGGGGGGTCTTATGGTTCTGACATCATCACTGTGACATCACTTTTTGGAATATTTAAAAAAAGAACATTTCTCTTTACTCTGTTACTCCTTGGTTAAAGGCACAGATAGGCTTTTCCTCTCACTGATTGTAATTCTGCTTGTTTCGTACAGTCTATCGTTTGGTGGTATCTGACCCGTGCAACTGATGAATGATTCTGCTGAAAGGCCTCGTGCATGTCTTTGCAGTCTGTCTCAAAGCGTTCTGACCATCAGAAGCAGCTCTAGGGCGATGCCGAACGACTCGAGCACTAGAATGGAAACTGAATGTTTCTTTTTCTGTGGTTTGGGAGCTTGTTTCAACCTCCAGCGTGTCCTCGATGACTCTGCGAGGCTTTCAGACGCAAACTGTGAAGCGAAGCAACGCGCGAGAGACGGAGAGAGAAATAACAACAAAAAAGAAAAACAAGAGCTACAGTAATCTACAGTAATAAAAATAAACGGTAAGAGGATCTCTTACGCGAGACGTGGCGCCATCTGTGACATTCTGATGAAATCTGAGCCCGATTTCAGAAAACAACGATAACACAAGTCAACGTCAACGCAACCACTGCGTCATCTCTGTGAATTTTACAGCTTTCAGATTTACGAGACATGAATCGACCCCGTTTACGTTCTTAACGCATGATCACAAATAAAAACCATATAAACCAGAATAAAACGTTTGACTTTAATCACCTTTAATCAAATGCAATCACTTGCTTTTTCTGCTGATGTCATCTAGGCCACAGGCGCTGCTGGACATTTAGTTATTGCTTGAGAAAACACAGACTGCAATCTGTCGTCACTCTGACACGTAGAGCCCACCGGCCAATCGACTTCTGATTTACTGTTCTCATCAAATATCCTGTTTCCCTCCCACACACACGAAACAATGAAGGTGAAATATCTCCGAATAGCATTTGAGTTTAATGTAAACAACACGAGACGATATATTCTGACACAGAGCAACAATGAAACAATAACCGGAGGGAAAACGTGTGGAAACAAGTTTTGAAATTTCACCCTGAAGTCTGTATTTAAAAAGGTGTGTATGGAACGGAACAGTAAATCATTTAGGTGACAATATTAAGCAATATTGATATTAAGCTGAGTGTTATGAAGTTTGCCTGCAAGAGACTCAGAACAACTCTTACACGCAGCGTGTGTGTGTGTGTGTTTTAGCTGGATATCTTACAGTACAGATAATCCCTTCAAGTCGACGCGGGGGGTTTCATTTTTTAGCGATTAAAGCAAACATACTTCAGTTCCACTTCGTAATGAATGACGGACGTGTTTGTTTGAGCAATTTGGTTATAAAATAACACGACACGAGTTACGAGAGCGTGATTTACAACATTATGTGCGGAATCTCCATTAGAGAGACGCACAACTTCCTGTATGTCAATAAAAGGCAGATCGTGGTGAGGTTAATGCAGTGGGACTAACTCTACAAGAAGATGAACGGAGGCGACAGATCTGTGATCTCCCACAAACACAATCTGATCGTCATATGTGACCACTAAAACTCCGCCTGGCGGGAAGATGGGACGGCGCATGTTGATAGCCTGATGGGTCACCATGGTAACAGACCTTATGGGTCACATAAGTCCCCTTTGGCTGGCATGCTGAAAACAGCCATATTCCTGACCGAAAAGTGTCTGAGGTCATTAGTGTCAACGGATGTATGCTGTAAAACTATACGTAAACAAAATATCCTGGATATTGACAAACGTTATATTATCTCCTGTGAACTGGCACGTATTACTTCCTGTAAATACGGCGAGCATTCGAGGCAGAAACAAACAACCGCTTCATGAGTATTGCAGAGGCAAAACAGACGTACACATTTTGGAAGGGCAGGGGCTGCTTTCAGCTGAGGTTAACAGCTCACCCGTGTCATTTCTGAGAACAGGAGACTCGGTCGCCATCACAAACACACTCTCCTCTACTTTTAGCAATCATAAATTTACACGCAGGGATATTTGGTGAGGCTGGTTTCCAGCTTCTTCCCCCAGAGTCCTCGTCAGGCGTTGACGAACAGCACCATCTACAGTCAAATGATGGAAATTCCCCCCGCGCATGGTTACGAATGCGTGCGCTGCAGCGTTTACCTTTTTCTGCAGCACGTTGACTTTACGTTCCTTTACATCCAGCATGTCTTTGAGGTCGTGGATTTCTCCGCCGAGCGTGCCCTTCTCCTCCGACAGCTCTTGAATCTGTTTGCTCTTTTTATTAAGCGTGGCCTCCTTCTCCTCTAGACGCAAACGCAACGCGTCGACCTGAAAAACACACGGACGTGTCGCAGCTCACTTCATCAGCCGCAGAAATCACACAAACGGCGCTTAATGTGCATTATAAAACTGTTTTTCATAACAACGGTCTAAAACACAGATATATTTGGCAGTCAGAACGCATTAGCCGCGGGGTAAACTCTGTAAATCACCTACTGGCACTGGAAACGTGGAATTATGATGGAATGTTTGATGACAGACTAAATACAGAATTAAAAACACACAAACGCTTCATGACTCCATGCCTGACACAACAGCGACCCCTAATGTTCAAAGACAATATCACAACACGCATATTTTCTCGTTTTATGCTAAATAACTAGCCGAACATTAAACTAACATTTATAAAACATCACTTTAACTCGTGGTTTCATTATGGGTATAATTGTAATATTGCAATAATGTATGTATACTCAGATTCGTTCTTACCTCCGTCTGCAGGATGGCGGCACGCTGTTCTTTGGCAGTGAGAGACTCTTTGAGAACATCGACGTGCTGTTTGCTGTCAGAAAACTGATTGGTGAGCGTCTCCAGTTTGGTTTGTAGACCCAGGAGCTCTGTGTCCTTCCTGGAGAGATCCTGCTTCACCTGGTCGATCTGAAGAGGACAAACAGACAGTCAGCTCTGAGCGTGTGGAGAACCCTCCAGAAACCTTCCTCAAACCAGACCTCCAACCTTTCGTGGAACCTCAAACACAATATTATTATCTAAAAAATAAACAAAACACGTGACTAACAGACAAAGCTGCAGAAACTATTTGCTGAACAGGAATAAAACAGAATAAAATCCATTGTCTGTGGTCTGATGTTAAAACAAGAGATGTATTTTTTTACATCAGCAAACAAACAACGTTAAAAAATCTAGACAAAACTCAATAATGTTCATGTAAACAATTCTCGCGTTCATTCTCACATAATGCACGAGAAAGCTTTGGATTAGGTACTAAAAATGTCAATCTGTTTTCCCACACACACATAAAAACAAAGACAAAAACCTCACACATTCCCAGCATGCACTGGGGCAGCTGTAGCAGGTTAGCTCAGCCTAAAGCTGTAACTGTACAGGTTGCCGGTCACCCTAGTGGAAGAAATGCGTGCACAGGCACAGGGCAGAGCGGAGAAGGAAGGAGACTTGTGTACATTAGTGCTCTAAGCTCTACTCCAACCAGTGCTATGAGAGAGAGCAGAGGGAAAAGAGCTGAGGGAGAGAGGCTGGTGAAAAGCATCATGGGAAGCGGCATCAGACCTTCGGTGCAGCACCAGGTGACTCCTGCTTTCCTGATCAGAGGGAGAGACAAAGAAACCCTGTGATGTCACAGACCGCTGCCCACTGATTCTGTCACTGTAAACTGAATCAGCTCCTTTCACTGCCCCTCACAGCTTCTGTTTTTTCCTCTCATCACCCACGGGCGACGGCGAGCCACATTTGTGACAGGTTGGGT
This sequence comes from Botia almorhae, assembly GCA_036877575.1. Taxonomy (NCBI): domain Eukaryota; kingdom Metazoa; phylum Chordata; class Actinopteri; order Cypriniformes; family Botiidae; genus Botia; species Botia almorhae. The sequence goes on along the minus strand of JAZGTJ010005358.1, from coordinate 3,363 downwards.
CGTGTGCGTTTCATGTCACAGCCGAGCGTGAGACTTTTTTCTGCCGTATCTGTGCGACTTGTCTCTCCGCTTTGTCTTGATTGCAACATTAATTTAATTTTTTATTTTTTTTTACAGAGTATATTATTTTTTGGCCCAGAATCAACACGTGGCAAATGAGCTGACATGCTTTAATTATCATCAGACTAATGGTGTGAATCAGAACTCTGTCTGATCTATCTGATGTGGGCGAGATGCTCTCTCTCTCTCTCTCTCTGGTGAGGGAAGCAGAGCTAAGCCGGTTCTCTGGGTGTCTTACGGCAGAGACCTCCTGCTGCAGCTCGGACCCGCGCTTTCTCAGCTCCTCACCCTGCGCTTGGCTCCGTGCAAGCTCCTCCTTCAGTTGCTCTACCTGTCAGGAGAGGGCGCTGTTACAGCAAACAACCACCACTCGGCGCTCATGCGCACCATGAGCCCAAACGCCACCTCTCGGGTCATGTGACGAAAAAAATCTGTGCAAGCCATGCGGTTATTAGTCAGCTAAATAGCTGCAACTGTTTGTTAATTAAAAGAAAATTATGAAAAAGTTTAATAACAATCCAAATAATAAAATAGCAAATAAAAATCTTTGTAAAAAAACAAGTTTAAAAAACTATGAAGGACAACAAAAGAAGGTGAAAGTAGATCAAAATAGATCAAAACAGTTTGTTTACATCAAACACTGTAATGCTGTCACAACAACCATTTCTAAATCGAACCAATTTTAGGTCTTATCTGCACCCATTTACTCTTTCTGTCACAAACAAAATCATGACGGTGTCACGGAAAATTTTGGCCCGCGAGACACTCACCAACATCCAGCCACAACCAACAGTCATCAAAACAACACATCTGTCACCATCGGTGTTCTAGTTCCAGGTTCTACCTTGTTCTTCATGAACTTGGAGTGACTGCGGTAGACCTCCATCTGTTTCATCTCCTCCTCTCTCTCCTCGGTGCTGAGAGCTCCGTTTGACTTCAGCATCTGTATCTCGTCCTCCAGATCTCTCAGGCTGCGCTCCAGAGAGCTGATCTTACAGTCCTGCACAGATCACAGCCAGAGACATTTAAAGTCAAGAGAGGGGAATAAAGGTGAAAAATCTCTTTAACCTGAAAACAATCTGTGTTTTCTCAAGAGGCCAGTTGTTCCGTTCAGTTTTAAGTGAAACACACACACACACACACAGACACACAGACACACACACATACCTTCATTTCTATGACGGTCTGGAGCGCTTTGGTTTTGGCTGAATCTGGTGCCCCCTCATATCGTCTGTGGAGATCCTGAGGGGAAGAAACGAAACGTGGGTCATGAGATGAATCCACAGGAACAAACGTCCTGCGATATCTCCAGCCATCAGTTGCCGTGGATACACACCACCCCACATTATGTCTTGCTTTGACAATAATAACACACAGAATTGTTCTGATGAACCAAATCAAAACCTCTTAAAACAGCCCACTGACAGAATTGTGACTGAACTGTCGGCCCTCTGGCTTGATTCTCTTGTGTGGAGAGTTTTAGGCATGACGGAGTCTCTTATGAAAGAGATACATGTACCAGACAGCCGACAAAAAACTAACACAACATCTACCAAACAAAGAAATTAAACCTCAGGGCAGTTCAAGACCTTCAAATCCTACATTACAGTATGAATACTAACCTGTTTTAGATGAATGAAGACAGAGAGAGAGAGAAAGAAACTGGATCTAGTTTTCATGTAGGTCACCATTTAGAAAGCAAAGCTTTGGAGGACTATCACAAGCTATCAAGAGTTCTCCTGTTCTCTGAACTCCAGCTGAAGGCACCAATGAGCAATCTGAAAAAACAAAACGCTCTCTACTGATCCATGTCCAAATCTTTCCTAACCTGAGATTCACCTCAGACAGACCTGTGATCTTACTCTTAGCACATGTGACAAAACAGATGGTCCTGAAACACTGAAAACTAAAACTTCTCAATGAAAAAATGTTAAAACGTATAAATGTATAAGCCCGCTGTAAACAGTTCTCCCTACGATTACTGCGTGTGGATCGTTTCAGTAACTGCCCACCAGATGTCAGTACTGCCACAGTTCTGTCACTAGTTGTCGGCTGTCTGTGAAGATGCCTGACAGAAATTCAGGGAATGTCACAGAAACACCATTGAGGACATCTGTGAACTTCAGACCCACCAAACTTCCCATCAACCCTCTGGACAGAAGCTCATCTCAATCCCTTCACAACTGACAAACATCCGTCGACGACATCCGGCCAGAGTGTGCGTGGGGTCATAGAAAAGGATCATACGGGCTTTCCTCACGCGGGAATACACACTTTCTCTGCTCGCAGTATTACATTTGCTTTTACTTGGAAATTCAGTCAAAAAACTCGGAATAAACTCTGGGCAGCTTCCCTCCTCGAGTACAACCACAGTATTAAATGGTGATAGACTTTCGCCGCATTAACAGCTTTTGCAGTCGACAAAATCTGTGTCTCCTTTCATCGTAGTTCTTCTCAGTCTCGTTTCTATAGCAACAAACGTTCAATGTCTTCAGTTTGTAACCCGCTTCCCTCAGCGATACACGTTTCATTAACTGCCATTTAATCTACGTTAGCTGTTGAAACTTCACCAAGACACTGAAACACACGATAGACTCAAATTCTAGATATCTCTTATGGAAAAACACTTCAAGAGCATTTTACAGAGCTGTGCGTTCTGTTGTACTGTATGACGCTCGTAAAGGGAAGTTTCATCGAACGTTATTAGTCCTTGACACCAAGCTGTGACGCTCCTGTGGGAAACCCATATATATACAGTTGTATTTCAAAAGAACAATTTAAAGCGTAGTCTAGTTTACCTGTACATTCCTGTTAGTTTTCCAAAATTCCCAGAATTCCGCAACCCTAGACAGGATTATAAAGGTTGCAGCAGGGTTCTGAGATGGTTTTCTGAGGTTCTGCTGTGGTTCTTACCTCTCTGAGCAGAGCCATATCCTTCTCCCTTTGCTCCAGCAGGGATTCCAGGTGGTGGATGTGCATCTCAGAATCGGCGAGCCTGCGGGTGCGCTCGTGGTCCTCCTCACTGGTCTTGGCCGACAGACCTTTGCTCTGCAGCATCTCCAGGAGCTTCTTGATGGACTCATCTCGGGCATTGAGGGTCTGTTTCTGCGTGTCGATGCGCAGCTCCATCTCCTCTAGAGTCTTCCTCAGGAGGAAGAGCTCCTTGGCCTGCCGCTCATGTTCTCCATGCAGCCTCTGGAAGTTCTCCTCGGTCAGCTCGGCTCCGATGGGCTCGCCGGGCCGAACGCTGGAGTCCTGCTGGAACAGCTGGTTCAGATCTCGCTGGATCCGCAGCTCGTCCTG
>JAZGTJ010005357.1:0-27741 GCA_036877575.1 Botia almorhae | reverse complement strand
TTAAACAATGTCCTTAAAGGGATAGCTAACCCAAAAATATTCCTCACTCTCATGTCTTTCTAAATTCTTCCTTCTCGTACTCTCGTGTCTCGTAAAGGAGACATGCAATAAACAATGAGGTTTAATGTTATTGACATCTCTGTATGCATGAGTTGATTACTTATTTAAAAGTAAATACTTAAAGTTTTCTCATATTCTTGAAATATACGGCTTAAGATTACTTGTATGCTACTGTAATGTCCTTTTTGGAGCTTGAAAGCACGGGACCCCTTTGACTTTCAGCTTCCTGAAAAAAAAAACAGCCTCTTATGTGTGTCATACAAGTTTGGAACAACATGAGGGTGAGTAAATGATGACAAATTCTTCATTTTTGGTTGCACTGTTTCCTGTAATCTACAACAAGTCTCACCAGTTAGAAGTATAAGTCGATAAGGCTCCTTAGGCTTTCTTTGGTAGGGCAAGACCTCCTGATATATTGGTTCATAGATACTGCCATGCCCTTTAACCATCTTCTGTCTCACTTGTTGCCTCGTGCTGTCCCTCCTGCTTAACCGGAAACTTCTCCTTAAACCAGCTGTGCAAAGACAACCAAATGAATTTAACTTTAAATGTAGTTCTGTAGCAATACTTGGACAAGGTTTATAATTTTTTATCAAATTGAATTTACATAGTTATAATAATGTGTCAGATTTGATTGTAGGATTCTCTTTTCTCTTATATTAAGTAATGTCTCTAGTTATTACAGCATAATTTGTTGAGAGTCATTACCAAGTAAAGATGCCAGAAATATTTGGATACTTGTACTGACATCTGTTTCTTATTAGACAAGTGTGTTTGTCTGGATCATTAGTGTATACTGTAGAATGCTGTCAATGTCTAGTCTTGGTTTGGAATTGGTTCTTGGAACCAGACTTACGGACCAAAGAAGGGTCAATAAAATTAAGAAATCACAAGACTTCAATCTAAGTGTTTGTCAAAACAATAGGCCTGGCAAGACCAGCTGTTTGGTACTTAGAAATATACATGTTTGCTTGTTACACAGTAATCAAAGGTTCAGTTTCTAGGGGCTGATGAAATGTATACTGTACCTCAAAAAGTGAGTTGCTTTGAGTGGAAACATCTGCCAAATGCTTAAACGTAATTTTTACCACAGGTGAAATGATTTTTTCAAATACACTGACAGTTTTGTCTAGAACTGAGTTAGCCTATAAAACAAATGTGCTAGTACATTGTGTCAGGTTACAATTTGCTTATTGCTTATTTAATATCAGGGAACAAAGCATTTATTCTTTGTCAATATAATAGCACAATAAGAAAACCAAACTCCAGCAAAGAAAAACATCCAGACACTAAACAGAAACAATGGCTGCTTTATAGTATCTCAGTATTTAAGCACCAACCACATGCAGAGTCTCTTGGTTTGTTTCTTTGAATAAGTTTAATGAGTACACACTGTTTAATTCAAAAGAGACTGAGAGTTTAAAAAAGCCACATTGTTGCACTACTTTTAATAACATAACAGAACTGCACACTGCATATAGAATCCCACAGGGCCATATGTCATTGACTATCCAGCTATACATCAGCAACTTTAAATACAACATATAAATCAAGTATTGTGTAATCAACAACAGAAGCTGTGCACTCCTGTGGCAAAGTTTACATCATCAAGCACTATGTTTGTAATATTCAACATAATTGAAACGATTTATAAACAATTGTAAAAAGCATTAAAAAAATTATGTCAGAAGGGAGGAAAGCGCATGTTTGGGACTCAAAACTAGAGGCTATACAACAATCGTCCAATTCACATGGCAGTTACCAATGGTAAGTTTCATAAACAGATTACAGAGTGCTGAATAGCTATTTGTGTTCAGTTGTGATTATTATTTAGTGCTGAGCCTTAACATAATGGTAATGTTTAAAAAAATGATAAACAGATGTAAGGCATATCTCACACTGTCTGCTGCAGCATCTTCTGTACTTGTTTGATTGGTTCCACCAATATCAATCTTTTTGAATGATTCCAGATATTTAGAGTGTCCCACACAGAAAGCAAAATCAGCCTGAAGGCCAGGCGGCTTCTGTATAAATAAATCCTAAGAAAGCGAAGAAGGTTTGACAGAGATAATTAAACCAATACCTGAAGATGAATTTTATCTGAGCAGCCCTCAGGACTCCCACTAGATAAGAATCTCTTGACATTAGGTTTTCTGTCTTGAGCTCTTTGTACTTTTTCCTTTGTTTTCTGGAATACAGCTAAAGGTAACTAAATCAAATGGAGCAAAAGATAATCAAATATGAAAAAAATCTCCATTACATTCTACACTGTAAAAATGTTTTGTCAAGTAATGCTTAACTGAGGCTTCATGTGGTAGCTAAATGACCTGGTTAAATTAACATGGTCACTAAATTAGGTTGACCAAGAAAAATAAAGGTCAGACAGGTTTAAATAGATCCTTAAGGTAAAAAAAAAACGCATCTTGCTGATAAATCAGGATATTTTATAGTTGCTTTAGCAATATCCTAAAAACTCCTTTCCTCCTCTATCGATGAGCCTTTTATTCATACTTTTATTCATTTCAATATTTAGCAGACAGCAAAAAAATAAAACACAACAATGCAATGCAATAATTTTGCATAAGCTCTTTGAGGTTATAGGAAAAATGTATTGTGATCACAACAATGCAGCTAAAGATATACCACAGATCTCCTATTCTATGATGCTATAATTCCATCAACCTCCATGCCCATTTCTGTTCCCAGATGATCTGGGTTAAACTAATGAACATTACGGCTTGTTTCCATCCTGTTCAAGAAAAGTGGAGCGCCAGGCAGTAAATAAGCAGGATTTCATCTGGCCTGATCGTAAATATAGTTGATGAGTGGTGATCATGACATGGTGGTGCTGACAGGGGCTGATATTATCTAGAGATTAGAGATGTCAAACTTTCTGCGTTTACAGTGTCAGAATAATGACGGAAACATGAGCGTTTTCAGAAAATAACACCACACAGGAGCTACCACACCAGAAGGTTAATGTTGCTTATCCATGGGCTATGCAAAACATGCACTTCACCCACATACATGCGGTCTCGGAGAAGCCATGTTGTGGGCACCGTGAGGTCATGATTCATTGAAATTATATGGGCATCTTCAACTCAAACATCAGTAAAATTACACTCCGTGGGTAGAACAGACTCTCGTTATTATAAGTTACAAGGATTTTTGAACTATTGGAAGCAGTTTTCCTAGGATTGACTCAGGGGCAGGATAATCCCAGTGGTCGTGTTGTGTTCCAAATGCTGTAACATGGAAGATCAGTGTAGACAAGCCCAATAGAAGAAATAAGATACAACGTTTGTCTACACAAGCTTAGACAAATCAACACTAATACGTTTCAAATCAGTGCCCTATTACAGGATCTCCATGGACATTTAGGGAAACAGCGCCTCATCTGTCTTAACCCAGGAACGTATATTCAATATTGGCAGAACTGAAGGTAAAATTGTAAGATTCTGTCATTGATAAACCCACAATGACAACCACTAATTTGAATCAAAGGTAGGAGGCATTCACCCTAACATCAATGGAGGTTAAGGCCCTGCCCCAGACAACACCGAATACATTGGAATCTCTAGCACACTGTCCTCAAGTTCCTTGAGTGGGGCATGGAGCCACTCTGAAGAGCCATTAAATCATCGCTAGTGATTTACAGTGAGTAGTGAGGCAACACAGACACCACATCCCATGCTGGGGAATAGAAAACAGTCCGCTAATATGACGGGGAATGCTGCAATATCATTTTGTAATGCCTCTTCAGAAACCGCATACTGCACTTAACCTCATCAAGTGCTCCATCTACATTATCTGTCACAAACGGTAGATAAAATGTATAAGATATCAGATGTGGCTGGTTGCACCAGGCTGCATGTTAAAACCATTATCTGTTTAATGAATTCCTGTGATTGCCATATAACTGGAGTCAACTAATGCACACAAGCTGTGGCTACCTGACACCAGAAAACATCCCAAAGATCTGGAGAAGTAAGCAAACGGTCTGGAGTTTTAACCATGCATTAGCTTCTTGGCCCTTTATAGCAAGCGGGGCTGCATACTGATTAAATAATCTGGTTTGTAAATAGAGCCTGTTTTTAATGCATCCCTGTTTTTCCATGTCTGGATCTTATTGGGATTTACTGATACCTTTTCCAGGTTTCTCCAGTCCCTCCACACCTCTCCCTCCTGACCATTTTCATATCCCACAATACCCTGGGCTCTCTGCATGGTTACTTAGAACAGCACCTCTAACTTCTAGCGATGGCTTTGCAAAAGCATCCAGTTTTCCATCACATACTTGCTACGCCACCACTGTGATAAATTTCAAAATTCTGAACCTGGCACAATAAGCCCTATATGGCTGGGTCCAATTGTAATATCTTAAGCATGTTGTCCTGAGGGACTGCAGCAGCACTGACGCTAGTTTGGCCATTACGTGTCCTGGAGATTAGCCGCGGACAAGCTGACTTTTGAAGCGAAGTCAAGGTTGCCAAAAAGCTGAAAACAAAGTGCGCTTCTGCTAGACTCAACTATAGCCTAGCTGCTAAATGTGCACATTTGGCTGTCTGATGGTCTTTATCACTAATGGACCGACACAAAGCACCCAGTCTGCAGCCATCAAAGTCTTTCCCATTAGCATGAATGCTCAAATCAACATCATCTTTATAATGCTCAAATAAACATCATCTTTATATTTGTTTGGAAACATAATGCAACAATACAAATGTAATGAGATGGATATCTCTAACAACAGCCTAATTCATTGTGGCCAAAAACAGGTCAAGTCACACATGGGGCTTTAAGACACTATGGTCACATATGTGCAGAATAAAAGACACAAAGTAAAGGTGATTAGGTTACATTTCAGACAAACAGAACCTTACCTATATGTATGCCACTTATTGCTCCATAGTCCACATCCTCTGGGTAAGGTGAGGCAGGTCAGAAAGAGAGAGAGAAAGAGAGTGTGAGAGAGAGTAGAGGGAATGGGAATAAAGTGCACTGATCAAATAATGATAAACATGAGAGAGTTTGGGCAACTCATAATCAAGAAGTGGTGAGGAAAGGGGTAGATTGCTATGGTACCATTTTCACATAATGTAAACATAAAACATACTGGCAAATTAGAATTAAGTAACTGTTACTGAATGAAAGATTACCTTCCGTGTCTGTCCAGAGTTTAAATGAGAGGAAGAGAGAGAGAGAAAAGGAATGCTCATTTAAAGCTGCACTCATGACACAACTGAGAAAAACAAAGTTTTTTTTAATTTGTTAGAAAACTGTTTCATGCCCATTCACGTGAGGGGCATGTGCCTCCTCTGTGTTTTGTGCTAAATGTGAGTTCCAGAAAAAAACATTGCAGCTTTGATTATTTGGTTGTATGATTAGATTAGATTTGGTTGTAAGATATGTCAAACATTAGGACCGAGAAAGTTATTTCCCCATTTGTCATGTGTTCTCTTGTTTAAAGCACCAGCTGAGGCAAAACTGCCACTGGCGCCCCTCAGAAAGAATTGGTGCATGACATCTCTGTTTTTAGAGGTTTCCACAAATACAGCACACCGTGTTATCAGTCATAGAAAGAAGCTGCACTTAGATACAGCAAAATACCAAGCACTTCATCAATCAATCTTACTGTATAATCAGTGAGCATGTGATGCCATTTTAACTTGCTTAACTTAGGCAAAGTAAAAATGGGCCGTTCCTTTAAAAACTCTAAACACCTCTTCTCATCTCCGCTCTTTCATTTGGTGGCTTTAGCATGTAAACAACAAAATGATAGCTGGGTTTTCTGAGAGCTGTACTGGAAAGAGAGAAAGGAAAATGAAATTATTCTGGAAGGGTAAGAACATGCTTTTATTTCTCAAAAGGGACGAAATGAGCACCATAAATCCAAAGCTCACACTCGGTGTGTGGCCTGGTTGTATGAAGCCACAACGCAGTGGAAGCCAGGGGGCAAGACAGCGATGTTCACTCCAATTGTATGTCATGCTGGGGCGAAGGCGGATTTTCGAAATAGTAATTGCAATTTTCTGTGACCACGCTCTACTTGTCCTAACCATGTCCTCACCTGTGGTTCATTGTGGAATGATGTTTCATGCTTTTTAGAGACAGTAAAATGCTGATGGTGGTACTCAGTTTAACATGTGCCATTTTGGTGACCTCCTGCTTGGACGCATGGTCTTTGTGTGAGTGTGTTACGAGGAGGTTGTAAAGTGACCCCGTCCATCATTGCTGTGTGATGACTCAGTCGCTGAGCTGTCACTCTCCTCGCATCCAACCCACAGATGGAGCTTTTATAGGCAAGGCTGTCGCTTTGAACAGCCCTACAATGGTTTTTCAAGATGAAATGATCAAAATATTCCAGATCCGTCTATTCCGATTTCCATCCCTCTTCAATTCCCTGCACAATTTATACTGCAGACCTTAATGACCTTAATACAACGACAAGTATATTTCATCATGATTTTGAGGTTCTTCACTGTGGTATTGGCTAAAATAATAAGAGTATCAGGATATTGAAGAGTTTTTCCTGGTCTTTAGCTCAGTATGTGCTGTAACGTTCAGGTAAAATTATTCAATGACATTAAGAAAATGCATTACTTATGTTGTGTTTGTTTAAAGAAAGCCACATTTAAAAAAATGCAGCACATTGTCAAAAGCTGTGTTAGGTTTTTTCTATGTGAATTAAAGTACGGAACAAATTTCAGATGCTAAACACATTAGATTAAATGGGCTTACGAAAACTAAACTAAAACAAAATCTGGATGGGAAATATCAATATCAGAGAGTGTTTGCAACTTGAGCCCTCTTTAAAAGAACCAAAGTCAGACCTCTGGCTGTTTTTACACTTAGGTCATCTTTAACATTTTTTTATACAATTCCTTATTAAAAAGCTTTTAATTTTCTACATAGCCTAGCTGACTATTTCAATCAGTACAAACTACAGTATCTGTGCAGCACATTGCACACCTTTATCTGCACATCCTTTTCAAAGGATAGTTCGCAAAGGATAGAATCCATCATCGAATGGGTAAATGATGCAAGAATTTTCAGTTTTGGGTGAATGATTCCTTTAATGCATTTGCTTATTTTCATTGTTAACTGCCTTTAGTAATGATAGGCTGCTCAAAGCAGGGCATCAACAGTCTTTCTGTGGCTTAGTATGAATGTGTTCACACATAGTAAAACATGTTGTCATACATCCAGCAGAGCTGCTGTGAATTACAGCACTTCCTCAGACTTTATCAGGCTGTGTATTCAGCTCACGTCTCGAGAGAGCTGCTCCAGGAAGATGCCTGGCACCCTCAGACACACTCTCATCTTACACTCTTACTAACATTCTCTCTACTTATCACACCTGTGACATCACTTTCCTTCTGCAATCGTTTCCACACTGCTCTCTGAGACAATGAACATATTTTCTCTGTACTCTTGTTATAAAAACCATAAACATTCATGTTAAACTGGATGTACAATGCTGTAACAATGATAAGTGAAAGGTGTTTAATCCTCTTACTAACTTAAAGAAAAGACTAGCAGATTAGTACAAAACCACTGTACACAAGTATTATAGGAGCATTTTTTTACATAAATTGTCAGATATTTCAGATCTAATGTTAGTTTGTAGTATTGTTATATAACATAATATAATGGAAATATTAAGAAACTGGAAATTTAAGGAATTTTTTTTTTACAATGGGGGCTCATGTGGCAACAGGGTAGCGTGCAGCTATGAGACATGCGTAAACATTATTTTATAGCCTTATCTGTGTATTGTTCCAATACTGCTCTATGTGCTGATTGCGAGGGATTTCTCTTCTTACCGGTGAATGCTTTTGACATGCTGGGTAACAGGAACAGAGCTTCAGGCCTCTGCAAAGCCACTCTCCTACAGAGAAGACACAAAAGCACACTAAAAACATCACAGACAGCACTGTCATATTCCCACATTAATATCAAATAATTGTCAAATCAAAGTTAGATCACATTAAACAGTAAAGCTTTTATTCTCATCATGTCACCAAGGATTGACTGGGGCCAGACACACAAATAACCAACTGAACAACAGCTTGATAGATTCTCACTGCCGTGATTGGATTTGGTTCAGGTTTTGATGAGAACGAGTGTTTTACTTGTGAGAGTGAAAGCTTGACTAAGGGAGTGTCAGACTGTGTCCATTATTGACTGTGTCTAATTCAGCACTGAGAACATGATGACAGGTTCTAAGCCTGATTCACAATTCTGAGTGGGACTCTGACAACAAAAGGATTTGGTTTCTACTGTCTAGACTTGCTCTAGACAGACTAGCAATAGTCTGATTATACAAGTTTTCTTACCTCTGCTGAAGCTGTTTAGAGGGAATCAGTCCAGCCCTGAGGTTGGCCTCACCATGCCGTCTGGCCTGCCACCAGGTGTCATCCTCTTGGCTTACAGTCTGTAACACATCTCCTCTCCTGAAATCCAATCCGGCATCTTTGCATGGAATAGCAGGATCTGCTTTAGGATCGTAGTCAAAAAGTGCCCTCACAAAGAGCTGCAAAACCATACTTGATGTCACCAAGTTTGGTTTTAATTACGTGGAGTGTAAGATGCAATGCAGAAAGCAATGTGCTTCATGTATACTTTAATTCTGATTAAGAGACCTTGGTGTTTTTTGTCTCCATCTCTGACTCTTTGGTGCCTGGAACGACTTTAAAGGTCACGGCTCCATCTGACTCGGCCTGGAGGATGTGATTATACACATGGATGTGATACAGGTCCAAAGCAAGTTTACAATGTACAGATTTAATAACACATAAACAAAGACAGAATGCAGATCTGTTATCCTCAGGAAAACCTTCAAAAACACACACAGACCAAATACAGTTCAAATACATTCACACACACACACACACACACACAAACACACACATAGACAAGCATATACAGTACTAATATGGGGATAATCTCCTCTGGTTTTCTGTCATCCATTGGAACGCCATTGACTTCCTTGAGCTTGTCACCTTCATGAATTAGACCTGTAGCATTAAACAGTGAAGCAATGATGAGCTGGACAGTTACAATTCAGTTAAATAATTTATATGTAACCCTGTGGGGCAAATTCATTAAACAGTTGCTTGAGTTATTCATTTCCCTCAATCAATCCTAACCAGGTGCTACCTGCTCTGGAGCATACCTCCTTTGGCCGTGTATTACAATTTAGTTTTTATTAGTCATTTTTAGTCATTATTTCTAACTCAGCCATGACTTATTTTTATTTAAATGTTAAAGAAATGTGATTTAAAGTGCAATAGCACAGTTAGCTGTTGCAATTGTGCCATACACTCTTAACATATATGTGCACTTTCTGCATTTCAGGGCCAATTCAGGTGGCGTCATTCAGCAGTGCTGGAGTGATGTTGTACAGCCCAGTGTACTGTGCCAAATTGTGGCAGTCAGCTGCATCCTCCAGAACCTAGGGCAATAACAGGGGCACAAGCCTTTGGGCTGTGTATTATGCTGTTACCTGATTTGCATATTTGTTGTAGTAAAAACAGATGCTACATTAGCACTGTCAAATAAACAGTTCCTTTAGTGGACACAATTAATTCCTAGTAAATTCTCACCTGTATATTTTATTAAACATTTCTGGATATGATACAAGCTTCCAGTGACCTCCAGATGAATTACAGGGACAAGGGACATTGTGGGTTTTTCAGATTAGAGTATTAGTTTTTGGTTTCTTTCTTTGGGTTCTGAAGAACTTCACACTTTGTGCTTTTGTGAAAAACTAAAGAATCAAACTCCTGCAACATTAAACTGTATAATCATCTTGGATATTTTTTGGAACCCTTTAATTTTAAGAGTGCTGCTCAAGGACACAATGATGATAGAACTTTTAATACATTCAAGTATTTTTTACCACTTAGATCAGCAGCTCCTCCTCTCATGATTCGAGCCACAACTATATCTCCAGTGGACTCATCTTTCTTTATAGTGGCTCCCTGGAACAGAGAAATGATTATCAAGAGTCTGTTAGCTGTCATTCAGAAATACAAACCACAAGGTTCCAGTATTCATTCAAAGCAAATCGACTGTAAAGCTCAAGTTCATGGGACCGATTACAAGCAAACCATCCCCAGTTTGCCTTGTAAAACTATTTGTGACTGCCAGCGCAACTCTAAGTAAAAAACAAGGCAGAAGTCTTCACCGAGGGTGATACAGGTGTAAATATCATAACAGAAATCTTAAGTTATGCAGAGATCTGAGAATTAAATGGTGCATGACACCATGATGAACAAGTCAAACTTAATAAAGGAAATTCTATTTCTTAAAGTCTCAAATTACAACAAAAAAAGCTTTTGTTTAAATCACACAGTTTGTTGACATTAAATGTCAAACATCTGACAAATATCTTTCAGTGTGTGAAGGAACAAATCATCAGCCAGGTTCATTGGATCAAGCTACATATGATGTTTGACCCTGATGAATTAAACACACGTATGTGCATGATATCATGTTACATTAATTCGCACTTAAAGAGAATCATTTGTGTTTTATTTATGTAACAAAATGTTTTCCAAAAATTGTATGTGCCAAAGCTCCTGGGGTGGTTAATACACCCACTGTGACCACGGTACCACTGATGAACTGATATTATTTGGGTCCAAATAATATTCCCTCCAAAACATATTTATAGCTTGCTAAGAACTTACTTTAACTACATTCCAAAATAAGATGAAGTGAACATTTCAGTTCTTACAGGGCCTCTCAGATAACTGGTTTTAGGAGACCACTCTACAAGCCTGCACAGAAGTATGTGTACACAATGAGGTACATGATGGTAAAACTAGTCAGGCTACATGGAGCACTAATAAAGGATTTAGGAGGCCCTGTGTAGTGCTTTGACCACGAGAGAAGCCAAAATGACCTGCAGTTCTTAATCACAGGGCTCATCACAGTAGAATCACAGGCACAAAGGCACACAGTGATCTCCGGCCTGTGGAGAACTTTTTTGTTTCTTCTCATGAGATGAGCAGAACTGCTTTTTAAATAAATGAATGGAGAAACCATGACCCAGTGTTTATAGCTCTCTGCCTATGGTGTGGAGAAAATAGATGGGTTCTGGTCCGTGCCTGTTCAGAGAAAGAACAATGAGGTTTAAGGTTTATGCAGTCTCACGACAGCACCAGTGTTCCTCATTAGTAAGGTAACCCTTATCTGCCAGTCCCATAGAGTTCGCACGGATTCACAGATGACCTTTGTAACTCAATTGTTGTTTGTATAAAGCTTTTATCCAGACCACTGAAACAATGCAAAAAAAAAAAACAGTGTAGTTGCACATAATTAGGACAGACAGACAGGCAAAACGTGCTGATTTATCTTTTTTTTGGTGACACACTTTGCATCCATGTGAGTGTTCCCACACTACTTGAAGGTCTTGACTCTCTTGTGACTTGCAACATGTGCGATTCAGTCTCTGACAAATAACATAAACCTTTTGAATAATTCATCATAGACTATTCCGTTCCAATCACAATCATGGCAGACAACAGATGGAAAAAAACATTCAGACCAGTGAGCGGATGGCACGGAGGGACTCTTCGTCACGGACGTACCAAAAAATGATGATACACTTTCCGTTCGTTCTCTGGAATTCATAAAGCTCCATTCAAACAGCCGTTTCGTTCGATGTTACTCACCAGATGTTATAGATGACAAGAGTCATAATAGGGGATTTTACAAGCTATGCATTATGATTTGGAAGGCTGCCACGTGGTGCGTCAGAACAAGTAGGTTAACCAACAATAAAGAGATAAACCTTGTTTGAGAGAATTCCTTCTGAAATCGTGCATGTTATTTGACGAGCGTGGTACGGTGTTTCCTTTTTGTATTTAAAGTGTCACATCTAAGTAACACAAATGCAGATGGTTTTGTTCAGTGATGGAAAATATGATTCTGGAGGTAGAGCTGAGGGCAAGACTGATCCAGGTTACGCTTTGATACTCTTTAGTATTATAATCCAAATCTTTACTCTAAATATGCGTGCCTTAATAGTGTTCTGGTGATTATAATCAAAAACAATTTTGCAAAGTTTTCCAAATCAGTTTCAGTGCCATGACGTTGAAAGGATCACACAAAAATTAAAATTCTGTCATCATTTACTTATTCTTATATCTTTTCAAATCTTTCTTTCTTGGGTGGAACGATAAAGGAAAAGTTTAGGAAAATGTCATTGTTGCTCTTTTCCACTCTGCTCTTACTTATCCTCATGTTATTAGAAACCCATATGGGATGTTAAAAGGTGGCCGATTTTTTCCAGAAAGTTTTTGTTATGCTGATTGATAGTCTCTTTACATCCTGATAGCAATCACTAAATAAAGTGTTCTGAATAAATATAAATAAATATATATATTCTGTGGAAGGTGCAAGACCATAAAACGTTTTGTCCAATAATTACATTCAGCCTGAGTATTGTATATGTATATGTTTATGTATAGGTAGTATATGTTTAGCAGGGTGCCTGTAGCTCAAGAAGCAGCGCATGGTGCTTACAATGCTCAGGTTGTGGGTTCAATCTCACTGTATACCTTGAATTGCTTTGGATAAAGCATATACCAAATGTAAAATTAAGGGAACAAACCACTATTGACTGGCAGTTGTCTCTGCTTCGGTGCTCAAATCTCATTCACTTAAATTGCAGTTTGTTCTACAGAAAGCTATGGTATAGCTTCAGAGGAATTCCAATAGTCACATGGAGTACTGCTATGGTGCTTCTGGTCACATGGTGCTTTATGCTGATTAGAGCTTTTACAGTTTAAACACAAATAATAACATTTTAATTTATGACAACACATTTGGCTTACTTACACAACAGTCTTAAAAAATGACAGTTCTGTATTCTTTGTTATTTATAAATAATTGCTACAAATGCATTTGGGAAGCAGAACTGTCTTCTCCATTTGTCAATGAGATCAGCATTATATTGAAAGCCTGCATTTTTATTCTTTTCCTGACTGTATGTTAATCAGAGAGACTCACCAGAGGTTCCTGGTTTTTAGCCATACAAATAATCTTTATTGAGTCTTCCTCATCTTCTATGTAATCATGCAATTGTGGCAGAGGAGGCAACTGAGGGTCATAGTCCTTCTGGGCCACCGTGTCATGCACTGAGAGAAGACCCTGAAGAGGATAATGAAGCCAGATGTGAGATTCTGCAGTAAGAACTTTGATTAGCAGAATTTGTTCTTCTATATAGATACATAATCACATTTATGATATTGCTACAATGTTGAAATATTGATTTGAGTTGAAATTATATTTTTATGTAATAAGAAAGAGATTGTGGAGGGATATGAAAGACGTGATACTAGCTATTTACGAAAAAGACAGTCTGTGACTATTATACAATTATCAATGACACAATTTTGCATTCATGTTTAGAGTCATACACTGCATGTCTATTTAAGTGACTTTGTAGCTATAGTAATCTCAAAGCTGCATCAAAGCTGAAACACTAACCTAACCTAAACTAAACTTAGCTGGAATCTCTCCCTGTTCAACTGGATTGTCAATCACTCTTGTCTGGAGACAAACTCCACCAAGATGTCCCATAGGAAAACTTACAACCTGAGCCAGGCCCAATGTGCTCTCCAGGAGCAAAGCAGGCCTTTGTGTCCTGGGACCATCATGTGAGATTGTTAGGCAGAATGTTCATACAATAAAAGTGGATGTCTAGGGGTTGTTAAGTGCCAAAAAAGCCAAAAATGTAATATGAAAATCATTTATCTTGTGTATATATATCCAAAGTTTACAAGTATGTAACAATTTTGATTTGCCTTCCCACTTGGCTTGATAAAAACTTTCCACAATGAATATCACCTCACTCAGGAAACTCAGTGTTGCCTTATAAAATGTGAGAGCCAAACAAACGATCCAAGAACCAACATGTTATTAATCTATCAAAAATAAAGCTGTCAAAGCCCTCATCAGTAAAACTTCTGAATTCTATAAACTTAATGCGTGAGTTTTAACAAGTCTAAAGTCTATTTTTCTTTGTCCTTATTTCGTCAAGTTGATGCTTAGACTCTGAGAGCTTAATTTCTATATTTTGTCAACTGTACATGATTATGTTTCAATCAACTATTCCAACAGAAAAGTGTGCATGCCTGAAGCAGATGACTTGTTCAGAGACAAGAAAAAAATATGCATCATTTGGATTCATTTTCCACCAAATATTATTCATATGTCTTTTAGCTAGTGACAAAAACAGGACCATCAAAACAGGAATTCATTCATCTGCTTCTACTTTCAATCACTCAGAGATTCATGCTCCCCTGTGTTAGATCTTGTCAAATCTTGATGTTAGCATCCCTTCTCTTCTAACCTGTACATGAGGTTTGGAGAGCAGGTCCAATAGCTCTGATGTCTCCGGGCTGGCAACTGCCCCACGCAGATCGTTTGCCAACTGAAACAAAAGGAAAATATTTTTAGGGCAAAGACATTCAACCTTTGCAACTTAATAATGTCTATACAATATGTAATAACAGGCTCTTTTTGAACCACTGACTATTCTATTCGGCTTACTTTATGCTCCAGGTATCATTCACAGATTGAATGCCAGTTTGCATTGGCAATGCTCTTGAGTCTGGTTTAATCTATCCAAACTCACTTGACAATAATATGCCAGTGTTTTCATAGCAGGTCAAAACGCCATAGTACCAGGAGCCCTGGAGAAATATCTGTTTCTGTTGTGGCTCAGCCAAACAGCGACCAGCTAGTCTGAATGTGGTTGAGAGTGACATCGGACCTGACATTAAACATACATTAAATCTCCAAAACTGAAATTTTACACCAAGCTGCGATGTAAGGAAAATGCTTTTAATGGCTTAATGCTTCGAAATGTCCTCCTCACTTTCAGGCAGAGGGAAGGAGAAAAGTGATACGACTCTAAACCTACTCTTTATTTTAATGAAATACGGCATACACAGACACAGGCTGGAAATTATCTTCTGATTAAAGAGTCTCCGCAGAACTAACCTGATACAGACAGAGCTGATTGCTTTTGCAAGATGTACATGAAATTATTTAGGCTTTTATAATAAAAATTGAATGCTGTTAAAGGGAGATTAATGAGAACGAATAAAGACATTAATCTTACTGATAATGTACAGTAAATTCTTTGGAAAGAATTCTGTAAGAATGATTTTCACATACTGTCAGCTCTTAATAGAATCAATAGTGATCAGCAGAAAATGTAAATAAACACTTTTAAATAAAATTCCAATTACTGCAATGGGTGATAATAGGTAAAAGTTGTGCTGCACTTTGTGATTAAAGATGCATGTTTTAGCATTGAATTTGCCTATTTAGTTGTGCAATCAAAACGTAAATAAAGAGTTGAGTGAAATTTTGTTATGTTAAGCACTGACATACAGAATAGTGATTTTAGCTCTTAAGGATAACAGTTGGCAAATTATATTTATTAAAAAAACATGACAATAAATAAGCAAGTGTTTGTGTATGCAGCATGTGTATTTATATGACGTTGGGTGTTAAATAATAATAAAGCTGCTAAACAGTCTTTCGTTGTTCAAGACAATGACAATAAAAATATATTCTATTCTATTCTAATCAATTTACAAACTCCTCAAAACAACAAAAATTAAACAGACTAAACCAGTGGCGTACACCAACCCTATGTGGGACCCCTCACAATTCTTAAGATAAATATTGTATGATAAAATTTGAGAAATTTTACTCCTGCAAACATAATAATAATATAAGCTGCAAACTATGCAAACATACTGTGTTGACATTGACTTTTCAGTCGTAAATGTGGAATACTAACTCACTGAAACCCTCCATAATCTTTCTAAATGACAGAAATCAGTATAATATAAAAGAAAATAAATTATTTAATAGGGGAAGATATTACAACAGGCAAGTGTTTAGAAAAGGGCTACATTTAAAAAGGGGGTGGGGTTGTTTCGCGGTTCGCTGGGAGACCCCCAAAATTTGTGGTAAACCACTGCTTGCAACCGTAACCTCCTCCAGATCCACAAAGTATCATTTTAACACTCTGGAGTTCTGGAGACA
This sequence comes from Botia almorhae, assembly GCA_036877575.1. Classification (NCBI taxonomy): domain Eukaryota; kingdom Metazoa; phylum Chordata; class Actinopteri; order Cypriniformes; family Botiidae; genus Botia; species Botia almorhae. The sequence continues at coordinate 11,601 of JAZGTJ010005357.1, read as the reverse complement.
AACAAACACCACAAGATGCCCCAGAGAAGACCTTACACCGTGAAGTAGGCCCTCTGCACTCTCCAGCAGTGGAGCAGGCTGCCGGGCCCTGAACTTCTGCAGCCTGTCATAGACCTGTGAAGAGAGGGGAAGTGGCATTAAACTGCAGTCTGATGTAATGAGGCCCGGAGACTTGCTACCTACCCTGTTCACCCCTGAAATGTGTCTAGTAGCAAATTGTTTCTATGAATTATCAGAGTAATATATCACACACAGAGTCACCAGGGCTGATGATGTAATGAGTAGATAATCACAGGCCTGTGCTAAATCATCAAGACCTTCAAACTAAACGTCCAGAGCTTTAAGCAGAGGCCACTGGCCATGGCGTTCTGTCCATCCACTGGCTGGACTTAATGTGTGCGAAGGCAATGGGAAAACTATGAGAATATTAGCCAAGAAAGATGTAATCATATTTATGGCTATCACACAGCCAACAGTCCTCGTAAACATGAACATGTTTTATAACAGCTGTACAACAATCTTAATTTTTTTACAAGATGATATCACACATCAAAATTCTCTGTTGAGATCTACAAAACTGCACATAAATTCCTCTGCACACTCGCTGTACTGAATGCCCACCTGCCAAATCTAACACCTTATACAGAGGTAGGCCAACTAAAATAAATATAACATTTCCACAACAGAAAAGGTTGTCATTGTGTGCAATTACCATGTTAAAGGCAAGTATAAAAACCCATGCAAAAACTACAATCCATGTAAATGTATTCTTACTCAAATCATATGCTACATTGACTTCAGATTCTTATGGTACTTTTCTCGTAAAGTTTATCCTTGTTTGCAATGGCAGCGTAATTGCTTATTTTCCGACAGAGAAAGAGCTCTGATTTTCTTTACAGTCACATGGCAGTGCCTTGGAAAAAGCAAGAACATTCTCTTCATGCGCACTTACTTTAATCCTTTAGTTGCATGTTTGTGTCTGGCGCTGAAACGGACTGAAATTAGTTGGAACGCGCCGTGCGGTGAGAATTGATATATCAATCTAAGATTTTTCAGACTCATGCTGAAATGTTCACTCATAAATAATTTCATAGCCTGCCTCTTGGGAGACACTTGACGATGTAACAAACAGTTTTCTGTTACGGGTCCTTCAGCAGGTGTGTGTTTGTTTGTCTCTTCGACATGACGGCATGAAGGTGCATTCTTAGACTTTTAGAAAAACGTTGCATGTTGCTGGTACAAAGTATGCAGTGTTTGAGTAGATGTCTATTGATACAAACATAACAGTGTTTCTGGCTTTCATTTGACGTATCTCTCTGTATCAATGCTTTCTAGCAATTTTTTTGTCTCTTCATGTCAGATTGAATGGAAAATCTGATTTTGTCCTAGTATCCGAAGACCAACTTGCAGCAAAGACACCTAACAGCTACACGTGACTTAACCAACAAAGCGGCCAGCAGTCCAGCTGAGACCTGTTTGGCCTTTTATCACAGTTTCCTCTTCTCTTCGACCTCTCCTCCCTCCCTGCTCACCACCCCGCCACCCTCTCTCCTCTCGCAGACAGCATGTGCTGGATTCATTATAGCCGTCTGCCAGTGAATGATAATGCAGGGTGTGCGCTCACTACAGTTTTTGGGGAACTCAGCTTTCAATAGATTTCATCATAAAGAAATGCCAGTGTCTTTAATGCCCATTATTTAAGAAAGATCATGAGTGAGTGAGTGAGTGATTGAGTGAGTGAGGTCAAGCCAATAGAACAACACAAACCTATAATAATAATAATAAGTTAACCCACTTCAAGTAGCACTGACAAAGTGCAGTGACCAAAGTGGGCTAACACCAACCCACTCATATTCTGATTGCTGCTAAAATAAACTCTGACCTTAATAAGCAGATGCAGGGTATTGCCCATGAGCATGTCCTGTAGAAAAGTGCTGTCCTCTGTTGTGTCCATGTGAGACTCCAACTCATAAAGCAAAGAGGCCAGCAGCCTACACACATCTAGATGACAAGTGTAATATTAACATTAACACAAAACAGGAGTACAATAAACAGCCCTCCACACACACACACACACACACACACATACACACACATATATAGGGAAAACACATAAATATATATGGTATTCCCTATACACACAAGGAAAATATATTTGTGGTTTGTGGAAAACTGATTTGTGGCCATTTTTATTTAGTAAAATGTCCTCACAAGTTGGTTGTCATGATATTTCACTATGCAAGTGAGGGCATTTGGCCCTCACAAATATAGATAAACCTGCACGCACACACACACACACACGTTTATATAGCTATCTTTGCGAGGACACAATTGGACACATTTACACAATATAATCTTTAGACCCTTTCCCTAACCTTAACAATCACAACTAAGTGCCTAACCCTTATCCTAAACCAGAAAGTGTCAGAAAGTGAGGATGAGCCCAAATGTCCTCTTTGTCTCATTGATCCTCTCAAGGACAGATTTACGAGTACACACTCCAATATTTTTCAATATTTTTAATTATTTTAAGTGGGCCTGTATTACTATACTTTTGTTACTATTGTCAAACACTCCAAGACGTTTATGGCTAGTCGCTCACATAGATGCTAATATCGCCCTCTACTGGTACTAAATAGTAAGTGTGTAATCTGTAATGCTACAACACTTATACACTATATACAGACAAATAAAAGCTAGTTTCTAAAGGCTGAAGCATTTAACTGGCACAAGACTTGGTATGCAGAAGAGCATTTAACTTGTCAACATTAGACAACATTAATCAGTTGTTCTCATCATCTTAAGTAAAACTGTACTCAGTAACCATCTCAAAACAATGAAAGAAAAATGTACAGGGTTGTGTGTCTTGAAAGCCAGGCTTTTAGTATGTATCCTTCTGTCTAAGAATGCACCAAGGTACATTCAGGTTGCCCCATGTCTCTACTGTGCCATTTTTACCATGTTTACTAAAAGTGTAGTACATTAAACCACAGCATAAATCCAGTCCCATCGTAAACACATTTTATTTTCCAGCTTTACTTTACAAAATTGACTCACCTCCTCGTGTAGCTGACATATTTATCATTACTCTGTGGTATAATAATGATAAAGTCGAAATAACGCTCCCATTTAGAAGGACCTGTGATGACTTCTTGTGTGGACTTGTTGTTATGCAATACCTTGGTAAATCACTCACAAAACAAAAATAACAGGAATGTTCACAATATTTACGCATGGGACCAAACTGTTTATAATCCAATTACAAAATTAAACAAAGTTTTATTTTTAAAAATAAACCAAAACTAAGACTGTAACTGTGTAATTGCAAATGATTTTAAATGCAAGAATATACTTCCATCTAGTGGTAATTATTTTCCATGTTGCTTTTAACATTGTCACATAAAGTGACTTTCACAACATAACAAAAAAGGATTACCTTCCTTTTGGTAATTCAATATATACATTTATTACACTATTGTATAATATTAAAACAGTATGTATTTACTTAATTAAAATAATTATAAATAATTTGTGATTTTAACACATTCACATGCATTGAAAAGAAACATCTTTATCCCGAAGTTTTGCTGCTTATCAATAATGGGAAAACAACACAGTGCATGTTTTGCATTTATGCTTTTAATCAGCTTTTATATTTATCAAAAGACATAGCATTACATTTACAAGAACAGTAAGCTCTAATCTGCAAATGGTCAATATCACAAATTACATTCTGTGTGTAATTGTAAACTGTAAACATTGTAATACAATTGTAATAAAATAAATAATGCTCTTTACAACTTACCTGGCTTGAACATTTTGGATCCAATGCTTTCCAAAACAATCCAGTTTACTTAACTTTCTAACTACAAAAGAAGGAAAAGTAAGTCAGTCCAAGCAAAGATTTCAAATGGCGACAGCCTACATGGTCTCTGATAAACATCAATACTGACCCAAATGAAATAGACAAGCAGAAACACTCGATAAAAGCTCAGCATGTGACCTCATCAGCGCCTACAGTTATAACAGAAATAAACGTAAGCCTTCTGCAACAAACAAACAAACATTTTTTTTTAATTGTTACCTACGTTAATGTAAACAGCTGGCAGTATTTGTTTTACGCGTAGACCTTAATTCACACCTACTGAAACTAAATTGATAAACAAATCCTTAGAGTTGGTTTGTAAACATAACTTCCGTGATAAATATAAAAATCCCTTTTAGGTAATTGATGTAATGGAAACATTATTGTTTGCATAAACTAATTTGGTCAAGTTGTCTGCTGAATATACTACAAATCTAACCCAAGACATAATAAATAAAAATGGTTCTGGTTTATGGTTAGTGTTGATACTTACTGTAATTATACACTATAAATTATAAATAATTATACACGTGAATTAACGTGTATAATTGAATGAATTAACACGTTATTTTTGAAAAACACCAGGTGCAACAACAAGAAATGCCTTGGAAGGCCAGCGCCGCGCACATCTACGCAGTGGCGTGCACGCGTTTCGCTTTCCGCACGCACTACACCACTGCCTCAGCGAGCTGCTCGTGCACGTACAGATCACGAGCGCTAGTCGCAGCGCTCCGCTCGTGCACTTGTGGGGCGCAGTCGCGAGCAAAACGAGGCGATGGAACGTCAGCTTTTCCCCGAATAGCAAAGCAGCGCTGTAGCAGAGCTACCTTTACAGATATAACTGTGTTTTAGTCGCCAGTAATCTGTAAAGTGACAGTAGTTCAGCTGAACTGCTCGAGTAGTAACACTTTTCCACATCCCTGCAGCATTAATGGTAATGCATGCAACGAATCCATCCAGACTCAATGATGGGTAAACACTCCTCTGCCTCCAGCTCGCACCCTTCCGTTCTTCTTTGAAAGCCTTAACTAACTGCATATCAAATGTTTGAAGATTCCTAAAAAATAAACAGGCTCCTTTTGGTTTTTTAGCAAGTTGTTTGTATTCATTTGCTGACACTAAGTTAGCATTGTAGCTGGCTAGCCAAGAACGCGTTTCGGACTTTATTAACTTTTCTGTCTTTTACAGGTGTACTGATCGAAGAGATCCTCAAACCTACCAGGTAAGCCGTCAAGTATTTTAGCATTGAAAGTAGTTATATATTAATGTGAAAAGCCGAAATTGTGTCCAGAATAGGATTAGCCGGCTGTCGCCCTTTGGTAGCTAACACTGGTGCCCACAGGCCTAGTTCCTGCTAGCTAGCTGCAAATTATGATGCACATTATAATTTCTGCTTTGTAGTTTAACTGGACTAAGAGCTTAAGTTTGAGTTCAGTGAGGTTAAATTTCTTTATTAATGTTTTTCATATATGTGTATATATGTATGTGCCAATATACACGTATGTATATATAACATATATGTATGTATGTGTGTGTTATATAATGCATTATAAGGTATTTAAAATTGCCGTTAGAAGCTAATGATGTTATTAGATAACACAATGTTGTATTGTATATTGACTTAATAATAAACCATCAGGTTCCCTGGCTAGTTTTCGTTTGTCAACATTCTTTTTAAATTCTTGTCAAAAGCACCAGGTTTTCTTTAGCATCAGGTCATTTGCGGCCAAAGTACTTCCAAAATAATATTACAGCTATCAAAACTTTCTTAGTGGAAATGATTAGTGTCAATGGTTCTTGTAAATCTTTGCATAGTCTGTATTTTTTATTCATAAATGGTAAAATTATAATAAATTTTGCAGCCTGTCAAGTATCAGTCAAAGAGCCACTCAACAAATGATCATCGCAATGAGAAGATGCGAGACTCATCAGACTCCACACCACCAACTAAAATGCTGCGCCGGTCAGACAGTCCCGATAACAAGCACAGTGATGGAACAGGACACAGCCAAACAAGAGCACTCCATGTTCATCGGCCACGTGAGAGAGAGAGCGGTAAGCATATGAGCAAGGGATGTTGAATATGAACATGGTTTATGTTATTTTGCATGTTTTTTTATCAGAATCCCAACATCCCACCTAAACCTTTATTAAGAAAACATCATTAGTTCCCATGTCTGTTGACTTGTTTTGATATCCTTGGTCTCTGAATTATTTGTCCTTACGGGGTTTAATTAATGTTTTTTTGACAGATGTTGTAGGGGATTTGAGGCCATAATGCTAACCTGTGTTTTGTGATTGTAATTAAATTAATTTGGATCTGTTTTTATTTTCAAATAGCCCTGTTTAAAATTTTGCAGATACTAAGAGAAAGCTATATGGTACAGTAATAGCCCCCACACGTAAATTACAACTAGCCTAATTATTGACATTTTGTGAATCGTCAACATTTGTTGGAATAAATAGGGAGAAAAGATTTACAGTTCTGTTGTCTTTGTCAAAAAGGGTGACATTTTATCACAGGCAATTGTCTTATTGATGTGTGTTCAGCTTTAAACCTGTTATTACAATTATTTTGAGTATCTCTGTGTCTCTGGTAAATTCTTAAATTGAGTTTGTTACACACTAGCACCAAGGCGAATGATTTCTTCTCACTCTGAGGTGAAAGTGAGTGAGACAGAGCTGTTTCTGTTGATAAACATACACAGCCACACTCGTGTTACCACAAGTATACTTAGATCTGTAATTTGCATCTTTGCATCATTTTTACATCTGGGTTGCATCTGTCAAATTGCAGACCAAGTCAGCAGAATTTTTGAAAATGGACTAGGCCAGATTTTGGGATTGATTATAAAACAAGGTTCCATCAGACATTGTCTTACAAAATGTAATATCTCAGATTAAAACCTGTTCGGTTTAAGGTAAATTCTGAAAAATTGATGACTACGCATTTGTTTAATGCACTATAATTATGTGAGGCATAAATATCTGTAAAGAAAATGAGTTTGCCATATAAAAACACAGGATACTCTAAGAGATCTTGTGTGCTGTTCACATTATTCTACTTCCTGTGGTTGCTACAGTTATGAGGCTGCAGCAGGTGCACTGTGCTGTTTATCTTTCAGTTTTGGAGCGCAAGTCAAAGGCCCCATAACTTCTCAGTTAAACCATTACGTAACACTATGTTACTAGGGTTTTATGCCACATTTTTAACATGGATCTGTAAAATTGTCATGGTGATGTGGCCTAAAAATTGTGGTGAGGCTGTATTTCTTTCTGTAAGAGAAAAAATGCAGAAAACAAAAGGGCTAAAATCTTTTGTAGTGTCACAATTAAGAATCCAGTGGAAACTGCAGCTCATCCTGTCATGAGACTATGTTTCCACAGCTCACTTCACAACTTCAGCTTATAAACATTAAGTCCAGTGTGTTAAAGTTGCAGAAGACTGATTTGTACTTATAAAACTTTATTTTTGTGGAAGGCTGTGCGGTTTATAATTGTTTGTTGCTAACCTTAATAATCATTTCTCAGGTGTCAGTTCCTCTCCAAAAGAAAACTCCCATCCCATCTCCAGTTCTCACCCAAATCCAAACAGAACTTCAGAGACGGTGAGATATCTTTCTTTTTTGAAATAGGGATTAGTAATACTAGTAAGTAATATTAGTAATACATATTTTCAAAATCACCAGGTTGGTGGATTGCCTAAATGACTAGTTGTCTACATTGTTAATGAAAACCCTCTATAATTAAGCTAATTTGGCATCATGTTCACCAAACACTGATCATATACAATACATAGATACCTCTTTAGCTTTTAGTCCAGAAGCACAACCCTTCAAGAGTAACTGACAAAAATAAATAGGCTACATAATAAACTATGTTTGGCTCAAAGCTATCACAGTCCTCAGAAAAACACAGAGACCCATACTAACTTTGTAAATTTGATTTTAGATTTTAATGGTAATGGTCCTTTGAAAAGAGTTGAATAGATGCAACATTTCGGAGAGGGTTTTAGTACTTTTTCTTTTGAAATAGTTTTTAAACACAGCTAAAAAAATAAAAACAACAAAAACAAATGCTAACAGAAGTGCTCTCAACCTGACTAATCATGTAGTCTCTTGTTGGACAACCTGTCAACTTTGTACATCCTGGAAATACCCTACTTTGTCTGTATTAATAATCTTGTATGTTTTCTGTCTGTTGCAGCCGCGTGAACCAGCGGATGATTGGTCAGAGCATATCAGCTCCTCTGGGAAGAAGTACTACTATAACTGTAGAACTGAGGTCTCTCAGTGGGAGAAACCTAAAGAGTGGCTGGAGAGGTGAATTAATTTCCGTACTTACTGTCACTAACTTTGTGCAACCATTAACTGACCCCAAACATCCTGTTTGAACAGAGAACAGAAACAGAGAGAAGTTGTTAAGACTGTTGTCAACAGCTTTCCCAAAGACAGAGATTACAGACAAGAGGCGATGCAGGCCAGTGCCACAAGTGCCCTCAGTAGTGCAAGTAAGTATTACAACCTTCAGAACCACATATTTGGGTTTCCTTTAAGCGATATTAGACAGTATTTGTAAATAAAGCTGTTTTAGTTGGTTAAATTTCATGTGATGTTTGTTTCAGTGGTTTTCAACACATTTGTTGTAATTTTGTATTTATCCTTTTCCTCTCTGCAGAATCTTCTCTAGCAGAAAAGCCCTTATCAAACTCTGGTTACTCCCAGCCTTTGTCTATAAACCCTTGCAGCACGTCCAGCTCCTCCTCATCCTCCACTGTGCCTGTATCTCCTGCCCTGCAGGCTTCGGCCTCCACTCTGCTCCAAGACCCAGCACTCCTTCGACAGCTGCTGCCTGCGCTACAGGCCACCCTGCAGATGAACCATGGCAATGTGGATATGAGCAAAATTAATGAAGGTGAGGATGTCCAAACATCTGGGGCCAAAAATAATAGACCCTGCATTTAAAGTTAGGGTAGGCAATTTCAATGCAACCTAGCTCTAAAAGCATAAGATCCCACTCTCCATTCAGAGCGCTCTCCAAAGCTATGCCTCCCCAACACATGAAATGTATACATAGTTTGATAGGCAAGTAGGACATCCTGTCATTGCGTTTGGACCAAATGCAATGAATAATCATTTTATGGTCCTGCGCCTTCCACAGAAGATATGTATTTATATCACTTAGTAGTTGCTAAATCAGGACATGAAGAGACTTTCTACTAGCATAACAAAATTTGTTTCTGGACAATTGCCTCATGTCTTAACATCTTGTATTTATTGCCACAACTTTTTTTTTTACTGTGTGAATCTGGATGCATGTGAGCATATGCCTGGATTAGTTCAAAATAATTAATTGGTCCACAAATTGGTTTGATCTTTTTACTTTTAGGAATTTAATCCTGCCTATGTTAAAGTTACAGTTTAGCTTTTTTTTATGTTTACTTTCCACTACAAACAATTGGTACTGTGATTGGAAAACAGATTCTTTCCAGTTTTGTAAGGAGTTCCCTAAAGTTGTACATGTTTGACAACTTGCATAAACAAAAAAGTACTTTAACTGGCTTATTACAGAAGTTCTCTCTAAGGTAGCCCTTTAACTTTCCTCGCTGTATCTGCTCCCATTCTCCATACTAATCTTAACTCTAGTCTAAATCAACTATTGATCAGTTGTGATTCAAGTGAGGTTCCTCAAGAGCAGCTTTATACTGTATGTGGATCAAGAAATGTAAGTCACACCTGATCAAGAGATACAGAATGATTAATGAGCTAAATGTGACATGCTTATGAGGTGCCGCCATTTAAACCGAAGGGTTTTTGATCTTTGAGAAGCTAGAAACATTATCTTAAAACATTTAGGAGAATTTATTATGATGTATGCTGAAATGATTCTCTATGAAGAATGAAAAATGAAACAATCATTTACTTAACTGCATGCCATTGCAGATGTATATGATCTTCTTTTATCAGATGAACACAATATAAAGAAATTGCTCTCTTAAATGCTTCTTTAATGCATTGTCAGGAGATCTTTAATAGGTTAATATTATTAATACTCTTTTAAATCAGCTGGATGGTTTTGCTCACCAGATTCATTCCTTGTCTGTGTTGTGTATCTTTCATAAGATCCACTTTTTATGAGTTACAGATTTTATTAACCAGTGACTATGGGGGAAAAAAAATCTGATCTATCCTTATGCACCCACCAAGCAACTAATGCTCAAACCTGTTAACTTTAGACTTGGCACCTCAACAGTTGCTATTTGCACAATATATTGCAATTTCTGTCCATATGGTGAAATAAGCAGAAACTGTTGCTTGATTTTCACCTAATAAAGCCTCAAATTGCTTTCAGTGTGTCAGACTGCTTTGACTGTATGTGTGTGTCTTTTTCTGTCTTTGTGTTCCTCCAAGTTCTCACAGCCGCTGTCACACAAGCTTCCTTACAGTCTATGCTTCATAAACTTCTCACTGCCGGACCATCTGCTTTCAACGTCACTACTCTGCTTTCCCAAGCTGCTCAGCTGTCCACACAAGGTATGGCTGAAGTCCCAGTCACCCTCCTCACCTCTTAACTGCTGCGGTTTGACTAATATGCATCTGTGAGGAACCATGTTGTATAATATTATATCAATGTTTTCAGAATGTTTGCTATTTATATACTAGGGGTGTAGTGATATACTGATGCCAGGATTCCGTTTATATAACAGCTTTGGAGCCTCGTTTTGGTTCTGTTTGCTTAGATGAAATGGCACCAGCAATGCTAAAGAACACTGAATTCACTTTAAACTTCATAATAATAATAATTGAAGACAGTATCCTTAGTGTACAGGAGAATTCACTCGTCAGAGGCTAATATGGGAGATGAATTTTAGGGGCAGAGCTTGTAGAAGTCTTTATAGTAAGACATTAAAAACTATCACTGCATTTTTAGGAGGCGCTACTTCACTCAATTCAACATTTTTGTTGAAAAATGCGTTGAGCGCATTGCATTGAGTATATCAATAAATTAATCTTCTGAGGTACATCATATATACAGCATATTAAAGATGAACAATATGTATAAAGTATAAATACATGTGTAAATGTGAAAAATGTCCTATACAGTGGTGATTATGGAGTCTAATTTAAGTCTTATAAAAAGGTGCTGCTATATTATGAGAGACTGGTCATTGCTCCAGGGCCACACACTTTATTGATTTTAATTGCGACTGATCGTTTTGTCTCAACTCTCTTAATTGCAAAAAACATTAAACCTATCAGCAGCTTTACATAGCAATATGTGTTCAGAAAATACACAAGTATGCGCTTCTTTACACGCAGTTCTCATGAAAGTAGCGCGGTATGTACCTGTGGTGGTGTTTCACAGATTTTCAGTTCAATTTTGAATGTTGTTACACCCCTATCATATAAACAAACGGTATATACATGTATAGACACATACATGCTGGTAGCACTTCCTAATAAGATTAGTTATGTTGTCATATTTTTATATTCTGTTTTAACACTATTTGGCAACTGTCTAAAACTAGCTGACAAGTGTGTTTTTGACGGTCTTACATTTTCACACCAGTTTTAAAATTATCTTTTGATTTGCATGTTATTTGCATGTATGGACTAAACAGGATGCAAAAACTTAGCAGGCTCTACATAATTTTTTGGTTTCTGTTATAAACAGCACAACAGTCCGGGCAGTCACCCATGTCATTGGCATCAGATGCTTCTTCGCCGAGGTCATAC
>JAZGTJ010005356.1:0-27741 GCA_036877575.1 Botia almorhae | reverse complement strand
ATACATACATACACACACACACAGTGCACTGGTTAAAATTTTACTGATTTAAATCAGTAAACCTTTTTAAAACTGTTTTACCCTGCAATACACTACAAAATTATTGTATCCCAGAAATAAGAATCTAATTATAATAACCTTAAAAAAAATTGTTAGCTACAAACCTGCCCAAAAATCTCCTAACGGTTCACATTACGGTAAAATTTCACCACAGTGCAAAACATCTTAGTGGTCCTACATACAGGCTTTATTTTCTTTTGTGCAAAATAATTATTTTGTTCTTTTGATTTTAAGATGTTTTGAGGTGTTTTTGCACAGATTGTGAGATTCACCCAAGTAGTGAAAAACCCCTTTGCTGGGCACAGATGTATTTAGAGGAAATTCTTTCCAGATGTTTCTATAACTACGTACCATCTTCCTGTCTCTCTCTCTCTCTTCAGAGTAGGAGTAAAGGAAATGGGCAGGGTTTACAGTGTAATGGAGGGGCAAAGCTTTTAAAATCGAGCTGAGAAATTAACCCTTAACATTACAAAAAAGGCCTAACCCCTCCCCCCTGCTGCCAACACAAATACACACTAACTCGCGCTTTTGTGTGCTGCATACAGATGCCTTTGTCTTTGAAGTCTTTTAGGGCTATCTGTAAATTACAGGCGATGTCCCAGAAGCCCCCAGGACACTTCACATGTTCACACACAGCCCTCAGTGAAGCCCAGCTCTTTGAGTAAAGATGGAAGCACAGGTAGTGTATAGAGGCTTTAGAAGGTTTGTTGACAGAAAGGCTAAATGGAGAAGTATGACGTGTTTCTGTAGATTGATAGGGACTGACAATAGATTGAGAAGCTCTCAAGGTAAATACATGCAGCTGTTTGCATATACAGAGAGTCTAGAATGAGGTTCAGTTCAGATGGTCAAAGAAAGTTTAAATAGATGAATAGAAAATTCAGAATTAAGTCTGTGTACAATAAGAGCTGGGCTGGTCAGTGTGGAGCAGAAGATGAAGGTCATTTTGCCAAGTAGGACATTTCCAAAGAAACATCCTTGTTGGTTCTGGAACAACATTCTTAACCATCAGATTTATGGTTAGACATTGGGCTTGGTCTTGGACAACATTCTTATCAATCTATCATTTACAAATGAATTCTTGAGTTTCAATAGGCTGTCTATAGAATGTTGTTCCAGCACAAACACAGGATGTTGATCCAGGAATTTAAATTGCCTGCTTGGTGACCTGGGGAGACATGGCGTAGTTGGTACTCATGCTGCAGTTTCAGGCCCAACATAAATTCATTTTCAATTCTTTTACTCCTAAGAACTCTCCCTTCCTCTCTCTCTCTCTCCATCTCTTTCTTTTTGCAATGTATACCAAGCATCCTTCCCAAGAGAGGAGCTGAGACAAATGCAGTACAGCAGGAGTTGGGGTGGGTGGGGGAGGTGCTTCAAAACGCTCACTGTTCTCCTTTGTTTCGTGTTGTGAAGCCCTTCCTTGTTTCTGTTTTGTGTAACATTACATTTGGTTTAATAGATATCTACACTGTACAAAGAAACATTCAGGCAATGCAAGAAATGGCATAAACATTCCTATAATGTAGTGCATGATTTCTGCATCACCTGCAGCACCATTAAACAGTGACTGTTAAACAGATGTCAGTCTGTCCCACCCCAGACTGACCATTTGTTGATGGTGTTAGTTATGACAGATTGCAATTCTGTTATTGGCACAGAAATGACAAAATGTACCTTTAAGTTTCTGTGTTTTGGTAGTCCTAAATTTGAACCTGTAGAGCATGCGACAGCCCTTTTTAACTGACCATTTATTTTTCAGTAGCCAGTTAAATGGTATTTTATTTAATTGCCCTTCTCAGAGCCAGTTCTCTAGGAAATTTTAAGCAAAAGATAGGCAGGGAGCGTGAGCCCTGTTATCTTGGGTAAGGCTGACCCAGATGTTACTTCTGATTGGCCGACGTTAGGTCTTGTGTCCATGGATACCTTTCAATCTCCTAATCTCCTTAAAAATACTTTTGTCAGAAGTTGTATGGTTTATGTGGCAAAATCAGTCACTAAATGAAAGTTGAAACTGTGTGATCAAACATAACCAACGTCATACCCTCCTTCAGGCAGAAATGCATTGTATGTACTGTTGTTTGATGGATATTGTATATCAGATTTTCCTGATTTGCATTATGTTTACTTAATGGAGCCACACCACCAAGGTCTGAATAAAGAATGCGTCACTCCTGTTCACTAATGAACTTTCTAAACCCAGGGGCTTGCTGACAATGTCACTGGAGACCAATTTAAGTCTACAGCAAATTGTTATGTGGCCCAGGCACACACATATTGAGGATTATTAGTCATGAAGGTATGGTCAAAGAAAACTTCATGACTCATTTCACACCTAAATGTGTTTGTGTGGATCTAGAGTCAGTTGGATGCATTTTATTTGGGACCTACGTGTAAGGTTTCATGTTGAAAACATTCTGAGAATGTTTCAGATACGTTGTGTGAAGGTTAGAAGTGAATTTTGGCAGCAGCTGCAGGTCCTTGGCTGTCTTTTCCCCTCTTTGGATAGCAGCGTGGTTGGCATGGCTGGTGCGTGTCAGTCCCACTTGTGCCAATGAACCGCTCTTTTGTGTGTGTGGTGTTTAATAGCCAAGCGCCGGTCGCCATTTTAGTGTGACCTTTCATATCTGTGAACTGATAAAAACACTTATTTTAATTTTAGTAAGCTGGAGAGTTATTTTCCCCTCAGTTTTCTGTCCATGTGTTTTCAGAAATGTTGTTTGTTTGTTTTTGCATGTCTTGTTTTATGTGAATTGAATAATCCCATTAACATGTAGCTCTTAATTTTTTTACCCGCTTCCTGTATTTTGTTCAACAAGATTAATAGCTGTGTTTTCCAAAAGTGAAGAAAAGAATCTTTGATTGTCAGAGAATAAATCTTCCAAATGAATTTGTTGACTTGTTTTTTTTTGTTCTGGCACTTGCAATCCCAATTACATAATCGCTTCTCTTTCCCACCTCATTTTAATTATCTTGGCTTTTTATTCCCCATAGAATAGGTGTGTGTTGTAGCTGTGTAGCATTTAATTGAGATGACATAAAATACCTGTACTTCTAAATATGTTCTTGTTATTTAAAATGAACTACTGAAAGCAACAATTAAAAGGGACACAAGTTACATACCATATCAACTATCTACCTGTAGTTCTGTTATAAATGGAAGGGCTTCTTCTTTCCTGGTTTGCAAATAGCATCTATTACTAATGTAAATATGTGAGTCATCTGCAGAAAAGTCCTATATGCTTTGCAAATTCAATTATTCACGTGGCCACCCACACTTGCATTTTGCACTGTAACGAATTTATACAAGTTTGTATTGACCTGAAATCAAAGCACAACTTACATTTGACCATTGACCATTGTGTCATCTCTGAGTGTTAATAGAAAGAGACGAGAAGGTGTTTGTGTGCGAGAGAGTGAAGATAACTTCCTTATGTGTGAATAAGGCAGTTGTAACTTGTGTGATAAACTCCAGGTGTGCATCCTGCATGTTCCTGCATGTCATTTTTGGTTTTTTATGAATGTGATGAATCTGTTCCTCTATATTTCGATTCATGGATATGAGTGTTTGTGCGTGTAAGAGATTGAAGATACAAAGTCAGCTGACTGTCTAAAACAAAGTTGATCTGGTCTGGTATGTTTCAGCTTTTAAAGGACCTTCCTTATTGCTCTGAGCTGTACGTAGCCCGCTGTCTCTCTATCTCTCTCTGTCTCTCTCTCTGTGTGTCTCTCTCTGTGTCTCTCTGTCTCTCTGTTCTGTTTTTATTTCCTAGGGGGAGGGGGGAGGGGAGTGGCTAGCAGCTGTTAGCATTTGTTTCACAATAGGTTCGCCTCTCAAGCCCCTGTGTGTATGACTGTTTGAGTTGGGCTGTTAAACTGCCCTCGTCGTCGCTGGAGTCCACATCTCATCGCTTGACAAAAGTTTTATTTCAGGTACAAGACATTTTGGGGTCTTCTTTAAATGTCTTTTGTGTCTGTTTATGTATTGTGGAAGTTTTCGGAGTTAAGAGGCAGCTGCTCTTGAACATAACTGATGGTGACAGTTACTTTGTCTTACGTAGTATGAAGCTTTTTGGGTTTTAATGGTTTTTGTTTATAGAAGCGTTTGGTATGAGAAACTTTTTTTAGTTTTAAAGCACATGGAGAAAGTTTTTCTGATTTAATTAAGAGAAAGTTTGTAAGCTGTTTACAGTTGTCTTAGGAAGGTGGACTTCGGTTTACAGTTCTTCTTCAGACATTAGTCATGGTCCAATCTTAGTTCCAGAAAGCAGAGTAAAAGTTTCTGAGACACCCTCCGTTTACAGAAAAAATGATTCAAGCAAATGGCATTCTTGACATTCCACATTTGACAGAAAAAGAACAGTGGGCATTCTAAAAAATAATGTAAGCCTTTGTGTTTGTGAATAGAGCTTTATATTCTGGTTGTTAACCTCTAGTTACTGATGACACATCATTGTATGCTAATGTTGAGTTCTAAAGTATCCCTTCAAAGTGATGAAATGTTGTGTTTCAGGTTTTGCTTGAAAGTCTGTCTTGTAAATCGAATAGTGGTTAGCATTGTTTCAATAATATTAATGGTTCAAATGTAGAAGCAACCAAATTGTTCATGCAAACAATTAAAAACAGCCGAGGCAGTTTTGCATATTAATGCTTAATCAAATACAAAGGGTCTGGTTTATAACAGATCTTTGTGTTTTATTGATAAACCATGAGTTGTTTTTGAAGATCTTGGTATTCAGACACAAGCATGGCATGTGGTCGGGGGAAACATTTCCTGGGGAGTTAGGCTGGTTTCCTAGAAGACCTACTCAGGGGAGAGTTCATAACAAACACTTTAACCAATGATAACTCAGAAAACAGCCACGTTTTCAACATCTTGCTGTCTTTTGCCACTTTATTCTCTCTTTCCTGTTCTCAAATTCTGAAGTTATCCTGACACTACTAATTAGCATCTCAAACCAGAACTTAAACCCTCTTAGAGAAAATATGCAGTCTGGATCCTGTCTTTCTGGTTTCCAGGACCCTTAAATTAAAACAGGATTATTGTGTAGAAACCGGCATGGGAAGTTTCACTCTTGTTTTTTTCCCCCTTCAGAGAAGTTCTCTGTGGTGCACAAGACTCCCCAGTGTGACAAGAGAAGCTCAAAACAAAGTAATTAACTATCACCGAATTTGCCAATCCTCCCCTCCTGAGAAGTGCTTAAACATTTACCCAGAAGACTGCCCATGTCCTTACAAGGTGACCAGACGTTCTGGGGCATTCTCAGCAACTTGGGACCAAGGAATATATTACGATGACAGTCCGGCTTCCCCGGAGGCTTTTGCTGTGGTTCATTGCATTGTTGGGAATCGGATTGTTGGCGCTAATTGTGGTCTACGTGGCTTTGCAGATACAAGTACCATGGCAAACGATGACCTTCCAAAGCCTTACCATCAAACACTACAGGTAGTAAAAGAACTTTACAACAACAACATACACTTGAAAGTTCAGAATGTAGTTGGAACAATGGGGACCATCTGAATATTTTAAAATTCTGTCATTAGATTAAGTTAAAGTTTGTCATCTGTTGCTTGGCAGTAAACAGTTACCTTGTCATTGAGGAAGTGCTGAATCTGCAGGTCGTCTCTCGAGAGCAAGGATCACAGGGCACATCTCTGCTAAACCTTTATAGCATGCAGCCATGTTTTTGTTGACATGGAGACCAGACGAAATTGATTTGATGTTTTAAAAATAATTTTACCTCGTCTATGTGATGTTTTCTTTAGTGACAAAGCGAAAGCTGTTTTTTATTTCAAGCTGTATATAGAAAACAGCTTTACAATGAGAACTGCCCTAAAACCCCAGGGGAGAACCCAAGGGCAACAATGCTGAGCAAAGCTGCCTTCGATGGTTAAGTAATATGAGAGAGAAACCTTGGGGTGAATCAAAGCTTAGTTTTGAGAGCCCACTTCCTTCAACTGGCACAATTTCCCATTCCCATAGAATTAAGGGCTAGAACATGGCATCCATGACTCCGGTTTCGGTTCCACTCATGTAGTTCAGTGAAGCGTGGAATCATTTAGGTTTGGCTCTAGTCCTGTAAAGTGCATTTGTAATAGCAGTGAGCCCCAGAGAGGTGCACAATCATTGAACTGAAAGTAGAGTCTGTTATGTGAAACGTAGCCCAGATGCTTTTTAAAGGGCAAAGCTCTAATTTTAACACAGACGCGCTTGGAAAAAAAACCTGCAGGTCAGGAAAAGGTATGTTTCAGCATTTTGGCATTAAAACCTGTTTAGAAATAAAAAATTAGATTAGAACAGGTAAACGTGTTTCAAATATCTAGTAAATGTACATTGAAAATATTTGGGAAAGTACTTGGAAATGCTACATAAACACATAATAAATACAAATATTGTCTGGTTTGATATGTTGTTATGTAATGGATATTTCTGTCAATCAAAGCCAGATAACAGATTCACCCACATTGATGATTGTGTAAAACAGTCAAAACTAAATATTGTGAAATAAAACTGTAAAGATGCTTATTTGTTTCACCAAACACGCCTACATTGTTTCAGCATTTGCAAAGCGAAGCAATAACATGAAACAAAGACATGTATAACAAAGACAATTCACAGACTTTTATCTATATATTCATTTTCTTGTGTTTTGATGTGACTGTTGAGATTACCAATTTTTTGTGTAGTTCATTAATTTGATTCATTTGTAATTATTAGGTCATTGAGGGACATTGAGTGAAATGATTTGTGTTCACCTAGTTTTGATGAATAGTATTCTCTTGTACAGGGTAGTTATCACTTTTTCAATTATATTTGGCAATGAGTTAGTTGGGTTTGTTATAATCCATAAACAAGCATTGATTTCTTGTTCTTCTCTCAGTGTGTTTGCTGATGTGTCATATAGCAGGATGAATATGTTTTGTTCTGTTGGTGTGTGCCAAACAATGAAATATTTACACAAAATTCATTGGCTGTCATGTTCCTACATTACCTCTTTTTTTATTGTTCCATAAGTGGAGGTGTGTAATTATGTGCCATTGTTTCCAGTTTTTGCACAGGGAAAAGATTTTCAACATTTAAATACATCATATTTATTGTTATCATATGTAATGCTATGAAATGTTATGCGTAATGTTATGTTTATCATTCTGTCTTCCTTGTCCACAGGTTTTTTTACAAAAATGACACCTCTTTAAAATACTCATCACCTGCTAAAAATGCACTGAACAGTCCTGAGAAACTGCAGCAGAATTCAGTCCAGCAATCAGATCTCAAACAGTCATTAACACTAGAAAAATACAAACAGCTTGATGCTGTAAATCCAAACACAGTACCAAAAAATAATACAAAGTTATCCCAACCAAAAAAGCCCACTGAAGCAGACTTTTTAGGTGACCAGTATGCTGCGGAAGAATTCCCTTCACAAACAGTAAGTGTTTGCTTTCAAAACTTTTTTAACTTTTGAAACTTCAGATTTTAAAACATATAATGGCCCTTACCAGCCAAGCAGTTGGCATTAATATAAAGAATGAAGAACGGTAACAAAGAGCTTCCTTTAAAAAATATGTAATCAACCACTGGTGTAAATTTAGGTGAATTTGTTTGTCTCAGTTTCATTTGGTGATGCTAGTGGCACAGAAAATACATCCATCTACTTGACAGCAAAGTCCAAAATTAAGTCCTTAAGCTAAAGTTTGTTTTTAAATATTTTTAAGACATTTGACGTTTATTAATGAAATATAAAGACGCAAACATAGCCAATGACTTGTATAGACAAACCATTAAACAAACCTTATAGAATTAATCAGAAAACATGGTTGACTATCTAAAAGTTGCTTTGGGGTTCCTGACAAAGACTGAGCTATGAACTATCACCATTACAGCATAATTTATGCAATGGACAAATTCAGATAAAAACATTTGCTAAATCGCTCCCTGAATAGGGACATTTGTTCCTACTTTAATTTTTTTGTTAAAATGACGAAATTTTGTTTTCAATTGTCCTTAAATATACGTGACTAAATGGAAGAAAATTCCATGGTTTCTTTTTTCATCTGTTTGTATCACAGGACTGTCCAAACAATGTCAGAAAGCGTGTGCCTCAGACATCATTCTCTGAAACGTTTCAGCACACGATTCCAGTTCTTCAGTGTGCAAAGCATTTTAGTCTGAAAGAATACCAGAGATTAAGTCACTACGAAGGAGCACATGGATGGGGAGGCGTTGCTGTCGATGGTTTGTTGTGTCGTTGTTTTTGACATCCGTGAATACTTTTGTTTCGGACAAAAGGTCATTACTAACCAAGAATGTTTTGTGTTTTTATTTTAAATTAAGCAACATCAAAGTGAAGGATCAGAGGTGCTTTAATTCTTTTAAAAACATAATTGATATGCTTTTTGTTGATTGACATTTGTGAAAAACTTTGTAGAGTCTTTGTAGACATTTAATGTTTGATTTACATATTTATTCATAAAATTTTATTTTAAATACTTTGCTCCGCCAAACTAATGAAGTACATATATGTTATGTGCTGTAGTGCTACTTGTGATAATTAATTACAGTAACATGCAATAAATATAATCTACACTGTAATCAAGAAACTGTTGTCAAGAAAAATGGTTTTAACTGAGTTTTGTGTCTGTTGTCATTCACAGTATTGCAGAGCTCACTGGCAATTATGAATACAACTGCAAATCAAGTCATGTTTGACGACTGGGAGAGCAGAAAGAACAGATCACAGTGTATCCGCTGTGCAGTCATAGGAAATGGTGGAATTCTGAATGGATCAAAAAAAGGCAAAGAGATCGATGAACATGATTATGTCTTTAGGTGAGGGGGAAATTCTGTAACCCACACAGAAACTGTGAATGTTTCACGTTTATGAAAATGGCGTTCCATCCTATCAAAGACACTGTTTAAACATTTTTTGCATATCTGATGAACCGCTCTGAAGAATAGAGATTTGCATAGATGTGATGGGTTAATTTATAGTTAAAATAAGTTTTATAGCAAAAATAAGTGAATGAGTCCTACAGAGTCCTACTTAGTAAGTTTTCCAGATTTGCCCTTAATTCACTTTCGTTGAATTTTATTGAATATTTTTATGGAAGGAATTTTAACATTTTTCCCTTTCAAGAACTGTTCCAGTTACGCTCTATATACTGTATCGCGCCTGTTTTCTGCTGTTGAATACCACAGAAAACTATTTAGACTCGTCCTTCAGTCTCTAATAGTCATGTTCATTGTGTAATGTGTAATGCTTCTCTCTCCCAATTTTAGAGTAAATGGTGTTGTTCTTAAGGGATTTGAAGAGGACGTGGGATCCAGAACATCATTCTATACTTTCTCGACAAATACCATGCGAAACTCCATGCGTAGCTATGGTGGCGTGGGCTACAGGGGACCACCTGTAACTGAGGTTTTATCCAGCGAAAGCGTCTTTTATAGTTTTATAGCATGAAAGCATTTCTGAATTATTAGCAGAATATTAATTTAGCATGTGAATTGTTTGTTGCTAATGCTGTCTCACTGACTCATTATCTCTCATTATCTGTACAGGAGACCAGATACATTTTTTTGCCAGATCACGACCGAGATTATATTCTTATGAAAGCAGCTGCCACACACACAATTATAGAAAAAGGCCCTGAACGCAGCAAAAGGTATTTTTTATTAGTAGTAGTATTATATATTTGTGTAATCGTCCTACTCTCAATAAGAGTCCAACACTCATTGTTTTAATCTGGTTTTGTCAAGTTTTAAATGATAATTTTTTTAACTATAGTTTTATTTTTATCTCTTTCAGCCCCCCTAAATACTTTGGTGAGAATGTGACAGTGGAAAAGTTCAAGATTTACCACCCAGACTTTATCCGTTACCTTAGAAACAGGTAGATTTACATTCACATTTATGCATTTGACAGACGCTTTTATCCAAAGCAACTTACACTGCATGCAATGTCATTGATCAGTATGAATGTTCCCTTTGAATTAAACCCACAACCGTTGCCCTGTTATTGCAGTGCTCTACCAGTTAAACTACAAGAGAAATTCTTGTGCGTGTTGTATCAACCCTGACAGGGTGATCAGAACCCTGACAGAGGGTGTTTATTTTGCAAAAATGACTGACTGACTGACTGTGTATCTGGCTACAATTTTCTGCTATTACATGGTTATATAGTAAATAAAAGGTCATGAAATATTGATTGAGTTTAAATTATTTAATTCTATTTAATGACAGTAGAATAGAAAACCTGTTGTCTAGGATAATGGTCTATTCAAATATTTGACCTCAGAATGTAGCAACTGTCCAATCAAAATCAGGTGTTTCAAACAGCATGTATGAAAGCTTGCACGCTTTGTATTTAGCAAGTTCTAAATTGTAATATGTTCTTTTTTATTCTTTTTTCTCTCTCTTTCCCTTTTCGTTCTTTTCTTCTTCATTTCATTCTTTTGCTCACCAAGGTTCCTGCATTCAAACATTCTGAAAACAGGTGCGAAGAGAATTTACAGACCTTCCACAGGGGCAGTGATGCTTCTGGCTGCTATTCATACATGTGACCAGGTTTGTTTTGTTCTGATTGACATGGTAATGCTTTCATTTAGAGTGCACAAATAGTTAATCCAGTTCATGCCCTCATGTCATTCTAGGTTTTTATGATTTTCTTTCTTTAGGTGATCACACTGGGTTATACAAAATAATATCCTCTTTCCTATTTTTGTAAAGCTTAAAATAATAATCGATTTCTTTTACAAAAGTATTGCTTCGCTTCAGAAGACATTTGTTAACAAACTGGAGTTGAATGGATCACTTTTAAGATAGACGGATGCAAATCCCAGGCACTATTCAATGTCGTAAAGCTGGAAGGGGGCAAGATATTATTTAGTATAACTCAGATTGTGTTCTGAAAATCAAACAGCTAGAATAGCATGAGGATAAATTATAAGAGGATTTTCTGTGTACTATTCCTTTAACAATGTGACATGGCACATATGTGCAGCTACACACCCAGACCCACCTTGGGTCATTGATTTGAACAGAAATTAGAGTGGCAGTTACCTCAGGGATCAAGTACATACTAAAGAATCACCTGACTGGCTATGCTGCAGTCATAAGACTTGGACATTTGCTTAAATATTTAACCACGGTGACTCAAATAGCCCCTTTCTTATCTTCCAAGGAATGTTTGTAATTGTTTTTGTGTGCTCACCAGGTCGATGCTTATGGGTTCATGACTCCTGACTACACCTCATATTCAGACCACTACTATGACAAAGATCGGAAGCCATTGCGTTTCTATGCCAATCACGACATGCGTTTGGAACTGAAGTTGTGGCAGGAGCTGCATAAAGCTGGACTGATGAATCTCTTCATGCGCAAGTGAGCGCAAATGAACAGACGCTAGTGTTTGTACAAGGTAATTTTTGAAGAACTGAGGAGAGTGAAAATCAACAGCAGGGAAGACCTGTTAATCTTTCTCTTTGTATTTGACATTCCTTCTTTAGAAGGTGAAGTTCAGGCATTTGTTGTTGTATTGTATACAGAAGCTATAAGAACGTTCCTCTATTCTTCTAAATAGATTCTTCTTTAAACGCACAGCAGACCAATAGGCAGACTGTTGCGTCATAGAGAGGCCATGTTGTGTAATAACTAAACCACTGTGTTTGTTCTCACATGGTGAATCACTCCAGATGAAGTCACGCAGGATAGTGTCACTCTGGACTACGTAACTGCAATACATCGATGTGCCTTAAGACATTTTAATTATTATACGCTGTGTGAAAGTGTGCAAGACTGTGTGAGACACAGAGAATGTCACATGAAGTCAGCCAAAGAGATTTTTAAAAGATGAACACATTTTAAATCAAATCCTTTAACACGGTATGTGAATATAAATGTTTGTGGATGGTCCGTCTGAAATGCACTTATGTTAGAGATCTGGGAAGGGTTTTATGTTTTGAAATGATTTTTTGTGCTTTAGGCTTTTACGTTTACAGATTAAATGTGCCTAAAGCTTTTAAGTGCAATATCTTCTTTGCAGTACGCAAGCTGTTTGAACTAAAATGTGAATTTTCGCTGTTTTTTTCTGATGGGGTCTGATTGGTCACGATACACAATCAGTTGACTGTAACTGCGCCTTTAACAGTTTATTACCAAATTTCTTTAACTATTATTTAATATCTGGTGGACTTAACAGGTTAAGGGATTTGACTGGTGTTTTAAAGGTCACTGCACATTTATGAAGAGGTTAAGGATTTTTGTTAACAGATACACAAATCACAAATCGACTGAAAATGGAAAGATGATCCATATCACCACATCATAGTGTTTCTCTTTTCAGAATAAATCTTTTGAAACTGTGTTGTTGATGCCTGTTTCTCCTTGTCTGATCCTCCTGTGACTGCAGTTGTCAGCTGTTTGATCTAAAAATATTTTCATAATACGCTAACTTTAGCTACAAGAGATTTAAAGCCACAAACCCAGCCAGCTATAGCAATTAAAGGTGTTTTTTAATTAATCATCGGCAGAAAATTATACCACTGGGTCCACACCTCAAGTTTGGCCAGCTGCACTGCCCAAAGGACAACACTGAGTGTAGCATTCATTAAATATCATAAAACCCGTCATGAAACCTTACAACATTGTAAAGGAGCTTGTTATATGTGGCAATATTCCTTCCATAAGCGGACTGTGTGACTAACATTGGACAACTGATCTCTGACCTGTTCATAATGTTTAAAATATAACAACACTGGATTATTGCACAATATGAATTCTTGTACAGGTACATCACAGTACATAAACGAATGTCTATAAAGTTCGAGTTGCTTTGTGCTTTACTGCCATCTTGTGTTAGATATTTTAGTTGCAATGAGTTATACATAACTGCTAACTGCACGATGGCTTCTGGCTTCTACCTCCTTACCTAACAACGGCGCCTGGGGCACAGAGCTGAAAGGGTGAGACGTGGATGCTTACGAAATTAGAACCATGTGAAGAATTTGACACTTTGAAATGGCAGAATGTGGGTGAAATGTTTCACTGCTGAGGCTTGATCTTGTTCCACTCCATGTATTCACTGTTGTCTTTGTGCAAAGCCTGTTTCACAGACTTGCTCTGTGCTTCTGAGGTCTGTCGCGTGATCTCCAGATACCTGTTGAGAGATCACGTGTTGGAATAGACGCAAAAAACAGACCATTTCATGAACACAATACACACACAGGCAAGTTCATAAATGTAATCTTTATTTACATGTTGATGTCATATAATTTTTTTTATTTCCATTTTCAACATAAGCTTTTATTTTGGTCATAATTTTACAATGGCAATGTCAAAATTGTAATACTGTTATGATTAATTTAATACTATTAATTTAGCTTTTTTAAAAGACTTTTCCTTTTTGCCCCTAAAAGATTTTTATTCAGAGATTTTACAGGTGTATTTAACCTGTATAAATCATATTGTTTTTTATTTGAATATTATATCATCATCATATTATATCATCAGCTGTTACTACATCCCCAAAATATTATCAATGTTACAAGAAAGTGCGACATATAGCAGAACCTTCAGTTACCCTGTTGTCTCATCTCAGGGGAATTTGATTCATTTCTTTCTCACTCAGATTCGCCTCCATGGCCGGAGCAACTGTTTTAATCTGCAGTCCATCCACATGCAGGCTGCAGTAAAAGACCAGAACACAAGGTGAGACAAAGATGATCAACATTTAGTTTATAAATCATGCTCTGAGAGTTGACAGGGGTAGTGAGTGTGTTTTCCTGTACCATCTGATTTAAACAATTTCTTTGACACTATTATGATGTGATATCATAATATCACATTATAAATATTGGCCAAATCAAATCACATTTGCATTCTTGTGTGACCTGTACAGGGCTCATACATGTAAACAAACTCAAATATAAACTGAGCTAAAGAGCTTATTGTGTATAAATGGTTGTTTGCAGGACCAAAGCCAGTCAGTGCAGTGATTTTAATCCTTGTATGGTAATAACCATTAACCCCAGGCATTTGATTAATAAGGGGAATGATAGTTAATCTCTATGGCTCTTTTGAGGTACCTCAATTTATCTCCCTCAAGGTATAAACTCATGCAAATAGAAAACTTAACATCTTTTAAGGACACACTTTTGCTTAAGGCTAATTCACACTGTTGTGTGATGCTGACATTCTATTAGATTTTCTATAAGATATTCTATTAAACATTGTTAGATATGCTGTTTGGATATTTTCTATACATATGATACATTCTACTGGACATTATACACTATTATATACTGCACTGGACAATCTATTATACATTCTGTTATATACTGCACTGGACATTCTACTGATGCAGTAGAATCTACATCTATGCAGTGTAATATATTCGGACATCTGTTTTGCTGGTTTCATGGCTGCTATAATGATATTACTACCATTTAATAGTGTTGGCACTGTTATAGTGATGGAAAATAGTAGCTTGTGCCTTACTCACCAGCCCCGCTTGTCCTCCAGCCATCTGATGGATCTGCTCTATTTCTCTCTTCTGCTCACTTGGCTTGTACACGGATTGCAAGGGGTGGTTCTATAAATTGATGTGCACCTGTTCTACCCACCCGGTCATCAATCCTATTTCCATGCAGCTTTGCATCTCTATGGATTTAGGTGATTTTGTAAGAGTCCATTGCTGGTGGGTGTCTGTATCTTAACTGCCCACCACTAGCACCACTGTTATGACTGCAGTTGTTACTTCTATTGGAATCGTCCAGTTATAAAGTATAATGAATTTGTGTGTGAAAATGTGTGAATTAGCACCTTTTTTTGCATTATTATATGAAAGGTGCATAATAGAGCCATAATAAGTTGTTATGTTCAATTACAGTATTAGCCTTCAGATTAATCATAGCTTTTTGGCTTCTTGTCAAACCTGTATTTATTTTAATTTCATGTCTTAGCTTCTCTTTCTTTTCCCCTCACATTCAGAAGCTGAAATCTCCTAAGTCTCTAAGCAGTATTGACATAGCGAGGTACAAGATCTAGCTCCAAAAATATATTCAGTTTGATGTTGCGTCTTTCTGCTCACATTGTCTCTGTAGCGCTCATTCTTCTGGCCTCAGGGTCTACACTTGTCACAAATGACAACTTTGTTTGCTATTTACACTGAGTAACACACGTACACAATCACACCTTAATGTGCGTTAGGTACTCTTGAGTATAATCGCTTTACTGTGTGTCCAGATTTCAGCTGGCTGTTGCAGTCGGTTTGGGAGAAAGCATGTAATCATGTTAGATGCTGTTTGCCACACAGCCAACTGGATCAGAACAGAGAGATGATGACAAATGAGAAAAAAGACTAAAAAGCACTCGGAGGCTCTCTGGTTTAAATTAAGCATCGCAAGACATGGCAATTTATTATGCAATCTGTTATGACTCATAACCTGAAGAGGCAACCTTAAAAAAGTAAAATGCAATGAGTCCCACTGGATTTAATTTATGTCTCATAATAAAAAGACACAGGCTTTGTTTTATATCTATCATAACAGACAATATGATTGAGCCCTTAGGTATTTGATAAAAAAAACTCTCCATATGTATGTAAAGGTGTGTATTTAAATGATTTGTCTACCCAGCTAAAGCTCAGCTAAAACTTAGCTTTCTTACTGAATGCTTTAATACCATAGTAACTTTACAGTACATTTACATGTAGGCATTTAGCAGACGCTTTTATCCAAAACAGCTTAAAATGCATTCAAGTTATACATTTCCCTGGGAACCTTTCCACTGCTAACGCAATGCTTACCCACTGAGCTGCAGGTGCACTTATAATTACACTTATATTGAACACTTACAGTACCTTATAATTTATAGTGTTGAACTTCAGCTGTTAAGAATTTCACAAGCATTGCACTCATTATATGTATCAAGCTCCTGCTGTAGAAAATATCACCACTTTTTAGTATGTCTAAAAAATATTATGATGTTGCAATTTTCCATCAATAGGGTCTGGTAACAGCTCCCCCTTTCCCTTTCAAAATATCAAATAATGCACTTGTCAAGCAAAATAGACAGATGATTGAGCACTTCATTGTAAGAGTTCTTTGTTAAGAACCATTTTCCCAAGTCAATTCGATCTCACTCTTACCTGCGTGTGAGGGAAATCAATCATTTTATTTTCATGTTTGCTTCTACAGTAGCAACAGAACATGAAATAAATAAATGAAAGAAAAATCAGTTTTATTGCAGGCTATTCATTTGACTCACCATGAATCTCTAAAATTGTAGCCCGCGGTTTGATAAATATTGATTTTTTTTTGTCTGTTTGTATAGATTAAAATTTTTAATTGCCCCCTTGCAGGTTTATAATTTTTGTGCACAACCAAGCATTTATAGTTGTACTATAAAGTTGAGACATTGTAAATACTGTATTTAAAAGTTGTATGTAGCTACCAACTGAATTTAGGTGTAACATCAAACAAACAAACGACAGTTCACAAATCAACAAAACGTTTCATAGTCGATTACCCATAATGCAGTAATTAATCTGTTTTTCCAAACTGTAACCATACTGTAAACATTTAGTCCCTGACAGCAATTACATTGCTTGATATCACAAAGTCACTGTACTTTTGGTTATTAATAAGTGTTCCTAAGTGTTCCTTTTCCAATTTTTGCTTTTACATTGTAAAGCTCTTTGTACATTGGCTCTTGTATTATAATTGTTTGTGATGTTCATTTGTGAATCTCTGGATGAAAACATCTGCAGAATTACTCAATTATTATCGACATGAAAGTTATGAAGCATAAAACACACAGAGTTTGATTATTTAAGGAAATGGCAACCACATTCTACAGCAGAGTTCAGGTACAGCATTTAAATGACATCTACATGGTGTGCACAGCATTTGCTAAAATTGCTTGACAGCTACTAGGTATCTGGCAGCAAAGATGAAATGATCAAAAATAGATCTAAAATATAACATAAATGATTAGCAACTGTTAGCAGGTCAGTAGACCCACAGGAGTGTATCAGGCACACAACCCGTCTCTCTCCTGCCTTACTTACACACTATCACACGCTCAATTTCTCACTCAATAAAACTAGCTGATAAGTAATTTGGTTTTGAAGGGAAAGTCTTTTTGCTGAGGGCCAATTGGGGGTTGTGTTTCAACTCCAATGCACTTGAAGACAGAAAGAATCTTCAAATCACTAACCACCATAGACATAAAGGGTTAGCGTATAAATAAATAATAGTGGTCGATATGGATTTTTTTAACGGCCAATTCTTAAACTTTAACATTAAGTCCTATCAGTTTTGGTACAGTGCATGTGCTTGTGCATGTATCCCCATTGTGTTCATAAGGATGTCGTTTGGTATTCAGCCTGTATCTAATTCCCTTTGTCTTCTAGTTGTGCTGTCTCCTCTCTGTTTTTCTCTACATAAAAAGGCACAAAGACTGTTAGGCTGAAAAGAGTGGGAATAATGCATAACCACTCACGGTTTCTGTTTTCCACCAGCAGGCATGTGAACACAGGCAACATCCTGCTGTGTGTGTGCGTGTTTGTGCATGCAAGTAAGAGGAAAGTGGGAGAGGAAAGAAAGGTGCTTTAAACATTCATCAACGCTACATGAATATGATCCAAAGTGTTTCCATGGCAACCCCGACAGTGACACATGCGGCATCAGACAAATAGAATGCTTGACATTGTGACTCCGGCCTCTGAACCAGTTTCCCGTTCAGCTGTAAGGACATCAGAAAAGCAGTGTAAGCTACGTGTGTACTTTTGATGACGTGCATTTAGATCTGCGCTGCTGGACTGCTGAAGTGTGTTGACTGTGATTGCAAAAATATCTTATCTTGTTCCCTGTTTAAGATACTTAAATGCATTTGGTTTATCATACATTTGTAAAACTTATTTTTCAGCCAAACTACAGGCTTTATTCTGCTGTTATGAGAGAATAATTAATGAATCCACACAATACCCTGCAGATACTGTTGGAGGGCGAAATAGCTTGTATTACCAGACAACTGAATTTTAGGTGTAACATCAAACAAACAAACGACAGTTCACAAATCAACAAAATGTTTCTTAGTTGATTGCCCATTATGCACATACATACATAAGCTATTATGCAGTAATTCATCTGTTTTTCCAGAATTTTCATTAAAAACTGTAACCATACTGTAAACCTTCTGTCACTGACAATTACTTGCTTGATATTACAGTCACCGTACTTTTGGTTACTAATAAGTGTTCCTATTCGACTGTTGTATCATAAGGTGCATCATAGAAATCTCAGAATCACCTTTTTAATAAGACATAAGGAGAGAGGAACAAGGTTTCCTTTTCTCTGCTTTTCTAATTTTCGCTGTTGCTGCAGCTTCTGTACTACTCTAAGGTAATCTTAAAACTTTACATTGTAATACAGTGAATATTGTTGGCTCCTGTATTATAATCGTTTGTGATGTTTATTTGTGAATCTCTTTGAATGAAACCATCTGCAGAATTACTCAATTTTTATCAACATGAAAGTTATGAAGCATTAAAAAGAAGAACTCCAGCCGTTTGTGTGTAGGTTAACCGTTAGCGTCAATCCCAGCTGCGCTTCTGGCGCAATCCCCTCCCCTTAGCGGATTCCAGCAGAACTCATCCTGTGATTGTGGGGAGGAAGATGGCGCTGTATCTTTCAGCACTGGACAGCTCCTATTAGGTTTATTAATAAAGCTTGAAACAGCTTGATTTGTCATTAAATCAAACGGAGGGCAAAGTCATTTCAATGAACGACAGATTTTGCTTTTCTACATAATTCTGTCATTCTGTCAATGCTCCATTAGGACGTGCGCGTCGACTGGTGCAGAGACCCACAAGAAGACCCTACATGGTACCTCCGTAGAGATCTTCTCTCCAAGAATGACCAAAGACGATTCAAAGAAATGGCTCGCGCTGAAAGACATCGATGAAATTGACTGAAATAGCCAGTGGATTTATCCATCTCTTCTGCAATCTGTCGTATTATCTTTCTATAGCATGGCGGAGCCCAGTGAGCCAAAGAAAGCGTCATTTAAAGCGAGACAATGACATTTGGACCAATAGTAAAGTATTTTATTTAATATCAAACCTGTTTTAACGCTGGACTTCATCTTGTCTTCAGCATGCCAGGCTCTCTAGAAGTGCTAATCATGTCTGCGTCGTTTTTCAATCCGAGTTTTGCACTGAGCTCTCATTTCGACTCAGGTAGGTCGGTTTGATATGCCACTTAAATTTTGCATGAATGAATTTATATGCGTGTATATTTTGTATTACTAAAGTCATAATGCACGTATTCACAAAATGCAGTCGCATTGATCCATGCAGTTTGTCATCGGAAACCAGATCGTAAGCCCAGAAAATGCTTGAGGGTTTATACGATATTAGATATAAAGCTTTTTGAATTAAAACGTCAATTGCAAGGGCAGTTCATTTTACTATGTGCTGTTCTGTATCTTAGCCAGCGTTTTTAAAAGAATGGACGTAAGACGGTACGCTTAATTCGGTGCATAAGCCATATCGACCTGTTAGGACAAGCAAAATGACTCAATTTGCTTCTCCACACGTTCACTGAATCACATGCTAAAGGTGAGAGGTGGAGGTGTGATGCTGGCAGAGCATGCACAGGTAGCCATTTCTGATTGGACAAGCAGGACACTATCAGCCTCCTGGGAGGTTTGTGTGCAGCGAGGAGCTCATTAGGAATATAATGACTGGTGAATGTGGAAGAATCCAACCTAGGGTCAATTAAAAGGTCAATTAGTAGAATTAATGGGGTGTTTAAGCTAAGCACACACAGATACACAACCACATATCAAATTATTCTCAAAAGAAATGAAAATAAACTGATACTGTGCATGAAGAATCATGTTATTTTTAATTCTTTTTTAATCAAAAAGATTAAAAGATTTTTATAGTTATTTTTATTTTTGTGTGAACTATTCCTTTAAAGCCGCCCATGGTGTGAAAATGAACCATCTTGTGGGCTGTTGCTAATAGTGAATGGTATTCCCTCCCCTTTAAATGAGGACTCAGCTGTGTGTTTGCTGCCTCATATGGTTGCTATGGTTACCTAAAGGGTCTGCAACCTCAGCTTCAGAAGCCCCCTAAGCAGTGATTCGTTTTTCTACATTTTTTTGTATTTCCTGTTCGGATATATTTTTGCTATTAGCTATTTTAAAAAGTATCTTAATTTGTCTCACTGTGTTGTGTATTGTTCTGTATTGATATTCACAAATTGTTTTTACATTGGAATTTTCATGTTTAACATTTTGCAGTTTTACGTTTTCAATTTGGCAGACCTCATCCCCTCCCCCGGCTTTAATCTTGTCGGACAGCAGTGACCAACACGACAAACAGGCTGTATCTGTCAAGGTGATGAATGGAACGGGGCCGATCATGGGGAGTCTGGGAAAGATTAGTGGGAGATAAAGGATAAAGAATTTGCCCTCCTTGTCATTTTGGGTTTGATTGAGACCAGGATACTGAAGCTTGAGTCAATCTGCTTCAGTCATTTGTCCTGAATCTTTGTGACTTGCCCGTTTCTCATTCGCCATCTACTCAGTGTTTTTGTTGTGTTAAATATGCAGTCAGTTTCACAATGCACTTGGTTATTAGGAGGTCTTGAATCTGTAAATAGTTTCATTTCCCCATCATCTCCAGTATAGTAGCCTTTTTGTTTGCTGGCAGATTAATGACTCACGGTGATTCAGTAAATTCATGAGACGTATCATCAATAGTTTAGAAGATGAGACATCTTCGTGAATCATGGTGTTGTAGGACTGAACATTGTTTTGACCACCATCACAGCAGAATTCTCTTAATGGATTCTAAAAGAAGTATTGATGATCGCTAAATGCATTTCTCATGTGATCGCTTCGGAACAACAGTAGACAGTGTTGGTTTGTTTTCACGCGCATGTTGAGATTTTCAATAATAAAGAAACCGAAACGGCATGAGACTGGGAGGTCTGGCGATGGTAGTGATGACATCACCCGTCTGAAAGCAGTGTTTGCTGGGTAATTGCTGGTGGAATTGGCGTCTCTCCCATGCCATCCTTCAGAGCTCAAGTTTCTTGACCGCCAGACGATCAGACTTTCCCGCAGCATCTGACGCTTACTGAAAGACCTCTTGCTGTTTGTTTCCTGCTCGTGAATTGCGCACACAAGAGCTAAACCAAAACAACATATCGGTAAGAACATTTTGCAGTGGACTATCAGCTGGGGGTGCCGATTTTGCTACATTCATACTGAGATATCAGATGTTTGTTAAGGAACGTTTCGATGGAGATGCGACATTGGATATAATGAAATTGGGAGTGTGTTTGCACAGAACGTGTGCGCTAAGAGATTGGTAGGTGTCATAAGTGGTAGGAGCCATAAGTGTGATGAGATATTTTGAAGGACATACAGTAGGTGTTACATGACACATGGGAGGATGGGTTGTAATGTAAACAACCTGGAATAGGTCAGTTTGAGGTGAGTGGCATGTGATTAATATCCAGGTTGACTGAATCATTTAAATTACAATAAGTACAGTACAGAATGTGCCAGATCTATAATCAGATTTGACTGTTTCCTCCCACTGTATTTCCTTTTACGCGTTTCACAGGCATTTTTATCTAAAGAAACCTATAATGAAGTTCAGATATATATTTATTAGTGTATTCTCTGGGCAACACACCTATGACCTTGACATTATTAGATCAATGTTCTACCAGCTGAGCTACAGGAACTGAGGACTTCTACTTGACATGGTTTGTGTAGTACAGGCTTTAGTTCTCTGCAGTTCTGTTCTAAGTAAAGCTCTCCACACCCACTCTTTGGCCTCAAGCTTTATCATTTTACACATTTTTACCTAGTATTTTATCTAACTTTTGGCTTTCAAATGAGGTTTGTTTCTTGAGTTTTAGAAACAAATATACAGACAAGTTGCTTTGATTGTAAGAGAGGCTTTTGCTAATGGCCCGTGCCGTCTGCAGAACTGCTGCGTGTGTGTGTTTATGTGGAGACAAAGAGAGCGAGTATGTCGGAGTGCAGAGGAGATAGAGGATAATCGATTCTGATAAAGAGAGGAATAGAGCAGCTAGAAAAGAGTGGGCCATCATTTCCATCCTTCTATTTTACACACTCCATTTAGTGTGTGAATGATGGGGGAATGTGACACCCCTTAAAACAGGAAGGCAAAATTATGGTTAGGGAGGAGGGTCTTAAAAGAATACATTATTTTGACTATATAGGACTATAAATGTTTAAATGGGTGCTCAGGTGTTTGAGTAATCACAAAAGTTGTATTACACTTAAGGCATATGGCTTATTTTGAAGCTAGTTTAGCTGAGGTGGTAACCATAGCAACAGTAGATCACAGGAGTTTTCCGCTATGATAATTATCAAATGGAATATAGATAAAGCATAAATATTGTAATTATTTATCTTTGCATTATAGATTTGCATATGCCAAAAATAGTATTTTGATTAAAAGCTCTTTTATATAGTTGACACTTGGTTAACCATGTTAGGGCCCCAAAATAAAACAAACCACAAACTTTTAAAACCTCTAAATTACCTGTGGAAATTCCTTAAAAAAAGTTGATTCACTATAAGAAACAAGATTGCCAAACTCAAGGGAGAGTTTTCTAATCTGTTTGTTCTTTGTGTGTGTGTGTTGCCAGTATAATGCGCATTTAAATGTCTGTGCTGCACCAAACGATGTTATCAAACCTTTGAGCCTAAAAAACAGGGCTGAATACAGGCAAGAAATTCAGTATAAGAAAGTAGGAGAATAGAAACCTAGAATAGATCTGAGATACTCAAGGTTTCTTATGCAGTGACTCTGTATAGTTGCTGTTTCTGAGACCAATGTAAAAACATGTAAAACTTTAAATAACCCAGAAACAGGTGCAAAAGCATCAACCACAATAATATTTATCTCCTAAGTATTAACAAACAATACATTTTTCTAAAGCTTATTCTCATCGGCTACAATTTAGTATAGGGCAGTGAAAATTCAGTTCAATAGCACATTATGTGTTAGTTTTCTTATTATTATTAATCTGCTGTTTATCTCTAGCTTAGAGTTTTTATAGCCCCTTATGGCAGAACCGTATGGTAAGAAGTGAAATCTGGAATGCTTATAGAGGAGTTACAACATTTAAAGGGCCAAATGCGGGGCTTCCAGCTCAAACCCTCTAGCAACACAGACCGTTCGAATTTGCACTTATTAGCACTTGTTCCTTCTCAGCTGTGTGGTCTAGAAACATCTTCTATTCTCTGATTCATTGGGTCATACCAAATTGAACACTATTTGTTTCAGATACCAGTTTGATTCAAAGGGCTTAAAGAGCATCGAACCTCTTTAAAAGCCCTGAATCGTAAATCCCTTAAAGTATTTATGGGATTATTCCTGTTATTTATGTTTAAAGCAGATGCTACAATCCACTTTTCACTTCATTGATGCCTCTGGAACTGACAGCAGGGTTTCAAACATATTAAACGAATCCCTCCCTTATGCTCTCAGTGGGGTCACGGCAGTAAAGGGCCGGTGGCTCACAGCATCTGCTGGAGAAAAATGGCTTCCTGTCATTTCAGACTGCAGTGACCCAGAAAATGCGGATAGATTGCACAGCAAAATCACTTATAACAGGTAGAACAAAATGCTGGAAGGACACACTGTAAAGTAGGAGTAATGTATGTCTAAAATTACAAATATGTTGGGTTTGTACCCAAAGGCTGTTTTAGATGTTTAGACCCAGATGTTTGAAATTTTACTGTAGTTTCCTGCATACCTTGTGTATTAATATATGCTTGTCTGCAATTTAACAGTGTCTGTAAAAGGTATTTGATGCACTTTTGCTTCAATTCAAGTACCATGGAGAGCTCCAGAGAAACATATAACCAGAGGCCATTACATCGCTCTCTTTTTGTATGCAGTATATATTTAGCATGTTGATGGAGACCACGGCAAACAGGCAAGCTTAAATCCATTAAGATTATTCTCTCTTGGTATTAGTGATCTCAAAGCAACATACAGACTATTGAATGAACTTCAATGAGCGAGCACATATTTCTCTTGGATGTCAAGAAGCTAGAATATTATAGCTTTTAGAAACAGCATTTAAAAGAGGTGATCTGAGATGTTTTGGCTAGTTTTGGCACAGAGGTGAGGGGGTTGCCTCAAAATATTACCTTAAAATCTGAAATCGCATATATTGTACGAATCAGTATAAATTGCATTGCAACATTTAGGTTTAGAGGTAGAGGTAATATGTAGAAAATTTCATTACCTTAGTATAAAGCAATAAAAGCTCATGATAGAAAAACATGTGTTTATGAGTTAAGGGTTAATAGGAAATCCCCAGTAACTCATGCTTGCATGTTTAACGATGCATTTATAAAGAAAACAAATATTACTGGCCCTTCATGCCAGTTGTGCGTGATCAAAAAATGCAAGACAGGTTTAAACAGCAGATGCTTGTCACTATGTATCCATAGCAACATTTCGGTCTTATTAATCAAGCCCTGACTGGCTTAGCCCGGGGTCTCTATTCACAGGATGCTGAATCACCCTGTCACCCTGGGCAACCGGAGGTTATTAATGATACTTACTCCTGAACACTGATTGGTTACCAGAAGGTCATTTATTAGGATGTTGGGGCCATATTTTATACATGTTTGTAACATTTTATTATTTTCTGATGTATATTTAAATGGTTAGTTATACAAGGTTTCTTGAATTATTTGAATTTAGTTTTACTGTACGTGAGTGTTTCCTATCTTGTCTCTGACCCGTAAATTGTTCTTTTTTGCTACTATACCTTTAAGAGCTCTATATGTAAATTGCATGTTATGATTGACTAGGTTTTGGGTTCACGATCTTGTTCATTACAGCCACCTGAAATCAGTGTGTTTTTATCCGTCTGCCTGGAAACAACATTGCGTTTGAAATGGGATTGGCTTGATGTTACAGTATGAGCGCGTGTAAGGAAAAACTAATTACTGGATTTGGTGGATTAAACTTTATGCAGTTTAGTCAAAAGCCCCTTCAGTGCGAGACAAGAGAGAGTGTATGATTCAGGATGAGATTGCTCTTTCTAGTTTTTACCAAATCTAATGCAAGCATTTGTTCATTAATTATGGTTTACATGAACAACGATGTGCATATAAACAATCCTGTGTGCGACAAGCAGCCTCCTCCATTTTATTAATATCACTCACTGCCAGAATAAAAATTAAAATGATCAGAGACAAAAAACCCGAAAGAACAGGAGAAACAGTCAAAAATAGATGCATTACATATTGTTGAGTTTGTTTAAATACAATTTGGACTGGTTCATTTTCTTTGTTATTTCCTAAACTAAGGGAACAGTTATGTAAAGCTGTTGTTCTGATCATACAAGCTCTTCTCTTTCACTGTTGCTAGACCAAACCCTAATTCAGCAGATCAAGCCCTGCTATTTATGGACAAATGAACTGTTATCCACCACTGACCTTCAAAGCCCACATCATGATATATGCATCAAAATTAATGAAACGTATGTAGCCTTCCTGTCTCCGTGGCAACGCCTGTTCAGCATCCATGGCACGGTATGAGCACACTTAAGCTTTCAATTCTGAATGCGTAATCACACTGTGGCCATCTATAACCACGGCAACAGCAGGAAGACCAATTCAGGATTTGAAGGAATTAGAGGCACTGCCAAAATTGAGGTCTTGTCAATCCACCATTCAAAGATAAACAAAAATTCACTTTGAATTTTTTTAATTCAGCTTGAAGTGTTTCCACAAACCAGCTTAAAAACCTTTGATGCTATGTGAAGTCGGTATTAATGTGTATTAATTTAGGATATTTTACTATATTACCTTAAATAAATGGCCTTTGGACATCTTGGTCTTAGCTGGACTCAGCTGGTCTAGCTCAATTCCCAGACAAAGTAGGTCTTGAGGTGATTTTTCTGGTCTCCTAGCTGCCCAGCTGACAAGTGCCCACAACCCTTCTAAAACCAGCAAATGAGGCCAGCCTGACCAGGCTGACAGACCAACAAACCAACTCAAGTTGATTTAAAGGCAGGGTAGGCAATGTAATGGCGATTTTTTTTCCAGAAACATTTGTTAAAGATTTGTGTAACATTTGTTGAAACATTTGCTAATTGAAAGTCTCTAAACATCTTAATAACAATCACCAAGTAAATTGGTCCAAATATATTTATATAAATAAATATCTTCTGTGAAATGGACAGGACCATACAATGTTCATCAAATTACTATGTTTGGTCCAAATGCATATAGGATATGATAGAATAGGATGTCCTACTTGCCTATGTATCAAACTATGTATGTGTTTGTGTGTTGGGGGAGGCGTGTCTTATGCTTTCAAAGCTTGGTTACCTTTACTGGCCTTTCCAAAATTGCCTTCCCTACCTTTAAACTTTGTTTTTTTAGCAGGAAAATAGAGTTCAAATTATAATTTTGCTGCACTACAATATGATTAGTCAGACACAAATAACTCTTCAGTCGATGAAAAATATTTTATAAGAGAAAAGGCTGGAGGCTAAAAAAGGATGATAGTACATTTATATGCTTTCCAGCTTCTGACATCCAGAGAACCGAGGAACATTCTTAATTGATTTCTATCACAGAATACATCTCAGAGATTCTTTGGCCTGGTTTAATACTGCAGTACATTGTCTTCCTTTTCACTGCATCATTCCTCTATTAAGCCGCTGGATGTTGTGACAGCTCTTAGGAACTTTGTTAGACCATCATCGTTCCATCATCCACTGCTTCACTTCTGTGTGCATGTTTAAAATTTAATGTCATGCTCCTCAATGCATGAGGAACCTCTCAGGACATGATCTTTCAGACCCAGATAGGAATGCATTGGAAGACATCAATAGACGTCAAGCTGTGTTTGTTTTTAGTAGAGGTTACACAACTCCAGTAGCACGTAAATGCACAGAGATGCATTTCTGGGAGGAGATGATGTGGTGAGTGTCTGCCAGAATCAGACAATAAATGAGGGATTTAGATTCCCATGGGTTGGTTCCCACTATGGAGACAGAAGAGCAGAGGAAGAGATACAGTATTAGGAGATGAGCCACTCCAGGAAAAATGATTCAGGGAAATTGCAACACTCAGTATATCTGTTGGTTTACTCTAGCATGCATATGTGCATTCTAGCAATGTATGATAATGTGATATTTTATTGCCGATTTGAAATATATTACAACATAATCATTTAGAGATTTTTCATCATTTTAGTAGATTACGCAGATAGGAGATAGAAATATGGCAGGATGAAGGATGGCAAGGCAGATCAATGTGATTGTAACATTTATGGCTTTTTATTCTATTGATTTTGTATTTCTGTACACATCACTGACTCTTTGTGGCTGTATGGTGTGTTCTCCAACACAGATGCTGTTCCTGTCACAAACCACATGTAAACACTCTGAATTGTGGGGGGGTTATTGATGTGAATACACACAGAGTAGCCCAAAAGTTCGCATACCCGTTCATTGTGGCATGCACTTCATTTGGCAAACATTTCTGTGCTGCGACCGCATTGAATGCCTGAATGAGACTGTGACCCTCGCATGAATTACATACCATGTTACGTGTTTCAGTCGAAACACATGCGCACATAAGCATATTTT
>JAZGTJ010005355.1:0-27294 GCA_036877575.1 Botia almorhae | reverse complement strand
TGTGGCACCAGGTGTCTTCAATACTGAACCTTTTCACAATATTCTAATTTTCTGAGATACTGAATTGGGGTTTTCATTAGTTGTCAGTTATAATCATCAAAATTAAAATAAATAAACACTTGAAATATATCAGTCTGTGTGGAATAAATGTATACATTATACAAGTTTCACTTCTTGAATGGAATTAGTGAAATAAATCAACTTTTCCCCACAATGTAGGTGTGACTTTTACCATCCTTGTGGGGATATTTGGTCCCCACGATAGCAGAAAAACAATAACACACACACAAAAGAAAAAGCAAGGGCTTAATACAACGACTAATCAGACACAGGCACATAGGCAGGTGCATCAGGAAGGAAGAGCGGGAACTTAAACAAAACTACATACATTTGACAAGAATACAAGAATTACACAGTCATTATGATGAATTAATGTATGTGTAGAAATATAAAATACTCACCCACTAGCAAGCACAGCACTAATCCATCACATAATAATAATAATAATAATAATAATACAGTATTTACCAAAACAATCACAATACATAACTACAAAGGCAGTGGTGAGAACAAGGCAATACAATAATCATGATTATACTACATAACAATATATAAACATACCCTGTAGACTGGCTCATCATAACTGCCACATTCTTGTACAGCTTTGAATACTCTGGGAAACTTTGAATGCCAAGAATAGTGTTCACATATGTTTCAGCTCTTTGACGCAAGAAGTTGAGGAGATCACCATGGCAGCAGTACTCTGTGATCATTAGCATTGGGCCTATAACAGTCCGATGTCAAATTATTACAACATGGTTTTTCAATGCTATTTTTATTAACTTAATTAATAACATTGTTATTAAAAATGGCTCAACCGTCAGAAATGGGATGCTGGTCTTAGCATTACAATAAGTTCAATGTGAAATGTCGCCATTGAACATGTAGGTGTACTTAACCCTTCCTTTTTAAATAAAGGTGTTTTCAAATCACCAAAAACAGTGCTTTCTTTGTTGTACACTAATAGTCTCACACATTTCGTCCCCCCACCCCCCAAGGCTCTTTGATGTAAAAAAATGGCAATAAACCTGACTTTGACTTACCTCCAAGAGTACATGCTCCCAGAAGATTTACTATGTTCTCATGTTGTCCAATATAACTTAATATTTTCAGTTCAGACATAAGCGCTTCTTTTTCTTCAAAGCGGGCACTTGCTGTTTAATTGAGAAAAGTCTTTGTTGTTTTTATTGTTAATATTAATGTTTATTAATTTACACTTTATTATTCAAGAATGACCTCTGCATTTAAGCCATTACTGGTTACTAGAAGTGAACACGCATACACACCTGGAGCAGTCGGCAACACTGCTGCGCCTGGGGAGCAATTAGGGGTTGGGTGCCTAGATTAGGGGCACTTCAGTTGCTTTCAGTTCAATACCACAACAAAATATATGGTTTACATACAGTAGATGGGCTTGGGCTAGGTGCTGCCCTGTTCCTAATGAATGTTAAACAACTACATCTGGCTGGAGTGCCTCAATTCTATTTGGCATTTATATTGGATTTTGAATGTTTGTAGGCTGGAGGTGACTACTGTCATTTCTATGAGAGGTTTTTCTACTAATCAGTACAAAGAAGCTTGCATGGATACTGCTGTTCCCAGACTTATGGAGATACTGTATGCTTCTAAAGCTGAGACATATTCGGATGAAGACCTGTGACTCTATCTGCACGACTACACCAAACAAGGACACCGTCAAAGCACCTAATGATTTATTTGACTATATCCTTATTTCCCTGCCTTCAATTTCCTACTTATGTGCTTCCAATGTATTCCGGTCCACCACAACAGGCATTGCACTCGTGTCACATGCAAGAAATCATGCTCCATTCAGCATTGCCAGTCAGCAGTGAACATAGCTGACTTCATCCCAGCCTTTGCCACCCATTCTGCTATTATGAGATATTGGTGTTCCTGTAGCTCGGTTGGTAGAGCTTTGCATTAGCAGCGCAATGCAAAAACACATACTGATAAAATGCATAAAAACTTGAATTCTGTAAGTCGCTTTTCATAAAACCGTCTGCCAAATGTAGATGTCATGTAATGACTTACTGAGACCTGGATTCATCCAGAGGACTCAGCAACCCTCTTCAGCTCTTTCCTCAAAATACTCCTTTTCTTACACTCCTCGATAAACAGGCAGGGGTGGTGGAACAGTTTGCTTATCTTGAATAACTGGAAATATACTCCACTACCATCACTATGCATTAATAACTCTTTTAAATATCATGCTATCTTTTAAATATTATGCAACCCAAATCTAACCTTTAACCCTTTCTCCTCTCTCCCAATAGGTATCGTCTCTCAAGTATTGAAATATTGTAATATTGGTAACTGTATCTGTGTATAGCTGATGTTATTGCCACCCTTTGATTTATAGCTTCATTGTTTTCCTCACCTTGTAAGTAGCTTTGGATAAAAGTGGCTACTAAATGTAAATGTAAATTTTCAAAACTTTCCAAAACAGACTTAAAGAAATTTCAGGTCCTATGTTAGATCTCATCAGACTGCAAAATCTAGACCTGAATTAAGTAGAAGCCACAGTGGTATATAAATATTTTGCGAAAATTGGACATTTTAAAGAAACATTTAATGAGAGAGTTGATACAGAGTTGATAAGAGATAAAATCATGTTGAAAGAGAAAATAAAGCTAGTGTGGAGGGTGTTGTAGAAACCACCATTTACAAAACGATCTGGTGGTTTACAATGGACAATATTACAAGGGGCTGTTTCGGTTAATGCAAGTGCAAGTTCTGCCAGGAAGACTCTAATGCCATGTCATTTATTACTCATCGATCTAGCCACTAGACACTTGGAGTATATAATTTTCGTATTTACCTTTGCATTCACAGATTTTGATGCTGGTGTCAAACCAGTTTAGAATATACATCTATAGAAATCTAGATGTAACCGAGATGTATCAAATGATTAATTGATTAGCCATTAAGATAAGATTGTTTAAATGACAGGCTGAAATATAATAGCAAGCAGCGATGAGGGCCCAAGCACTACGATGCCAAATCAAACTAATGCTTTCCAGAAAATGATGCATAGTTGTCACATACATTTACTTTAGTAAAAAGTGCTATTTTAAAGTCTGTTCTAAGTCTTTTGTAAGTGACACACTTCGTGCTTCCTGCGGCCTTATAACTGACTCACAATAGTGATCAGCCTGCAACTCCAAATATGTCTCCCAAGTTGGACAAATATATAAAGCACTTCCTGTTCTATTTATTGCCATATTTGTTTGCCTTGCCATGGAAACACTGTTCGAAATGTCAAAAATCCATTCAAGATTTAGCGTCTTGTCTCTTTATTCTGACCAAGTTTGAAATGAGTTGGGTACATTTAAAAGGACATTTTTAAATGCTGTTGTAAGTGACTTCCTTCTACCACTTCACTTGGTGGTGCTATGAGTGTGACTTACAATAGCCACCTCATCAGTCATCAGCATCACCTCATCTTGTCATCAGTCCCTAGGACAAAACCTACAGCTCAAGTTTATATGAAATTATGAAATGTGCACAGATTTTATGAACCACTCCTTGTTTTCATTTTTGCCATGAATTAATTGCCTTGCCATGGCAACACCATTAGAGATATAAAACAATCCTTCACTATTTAACATTTTAAATGTATTGGCATAATATTTGCTAAATTTGGTGACAATACTATAAATCCCCTAGAAGGAGTATTTGATAGCCTGGAATTGTCAGAAAATCCACATTTGATGCAAAATGGCTGACTCCCTGTTGGGCAGAGCCAATTAATGTAATTGTTAAAAAATGCATGTACCAAGTTTGATGACCATAAAATCTAACACCATCACTTTAGTGGAAAAGGAGGAGTGAGTATTACTTTTGTGTTGCCTGTATGAACTTTCAAAGGCATGGCTGCCAAGGATATGAATTACATGAATGACCAACGACAATGGTCTCATTTAAAAATCTTTAATCTTTTACTGTAGAGAAAAAAATAACACATAGACCTCATCACTTTTATAAGCACAATATGGGCCTTTTAAAGTCAAAGTAGGTTATTTTCTCCACTAGAGGTTGCATATTCAAATCAATAACGTTGTAGCTTAATGATGCTGTGAAAAAGCATGATGGGAGTTGTTGTCTTTACTTCCACTG
Organism: Botia almorhae; assembly: GCA_036877575.1. Classification (NCBI taxonomy): domain Eukaryota; kingdom Metazoa; phylum Chordata; class Actinopteri; order Cypriniformes; family Botiidae; genus Botia; species Botia almorhae. The sequence goes on along the minus strand of JAZGTJ010005355.1, from coordinate 23,097 downwards.
CCAATGGAAATTAATTCCACATGACTCAAATGATGTTCATGAGATGAGGTAATGAAATAAAGATTTATAACTGTTATATTTGATCACATAACTTTATTTCATTTTAATAATTACCCACAAGGAACATAATGTTTTATGCTAAATTACTACTCATACAGGTCACTTTATTTGTCCAGTTAAATGGTGAAGTAACAAATAATTGTGGTCTGTAAGAAAGTGGCATGCTAGATGCTACAACTACTACTACTGGATTTTTACATGAGACTCACTAGTGCCATCCCATTTCGAAGACAATTGTTAAATACAATAGAGTATGTTTAATGAAGGTGAGGCTGAAGCCGTGTTAGAATCCATTTGCAGTTTAATGGTAAAACAGTTCAACAATCCAAATCGTGAAACAGAAGAGAAACGCTTGGTAAGGCAGTAGAACTGGCAATACTTTGCAAGGCCTGTTTGGCCTGGCCATGCTTAAATGGCTGCCAAACAGGAAATTGTCGTAGAAGCAGAGGGAGAGGTACCAGTCAATACTCGGACGAGGGCTTTGCCGTGGAGTTAAAGAATCCTCCATTCTAGGAGCGCCTCCTGAGGCTCGAAGGGGACGTCCCCGTCGGCGAGGTGCTGGGCGATCGGGTCTAGCACGATGAAAAACTTTATTGAGTGATGGATCAAGGATGTTGTAGCGGCTATCCATGATCTCTTCTTAGGTCCAGAACCCTCCCAGTCCACCAGATATTGGAGCTGACCCCCTCGAGTGCCTTGAGTCCAGCAACTCATTCACCTTGTATGCTGGTGATCCATCTACACTATATTGGCAAAAGTTTTCGCTCATCTGCCTTTAGTTGCATATGAACTTAAGTGACATCCCATTGTTAATCTATAGGGTTTAATATGACGTCGGCACACCCTTTGCAGCTATAACAGCTTCAGTTGTTATGGGAAGGCTTCCACAAGGTTTAGGAGTGTGTTTATGGGAATTTTTTACCATTCTTCCAGAAGTGCATTTGAGAGGTCAGACACTGATGTTGGAGAGGAAGGCCTGGCTCGCAATCCTCGCTCTAATTCATCCCAAAGGTGTTCTATCGGGTTGAGGCCAGGACTCTGTGCAGGCCAGCCAAGTTCTTCCACACCAAACTCACTCATCTATGTCTTTATGGACCTTGCTTTGTGCACTGGTGCGCAGTCATGTTGGAAGAGTAAGGGGCTATCCCCAAACTGTTCCCACAAAGTGGGGAGCATGAAATTGTCCAAAATCTCTTGGTAAGCTGAAGCATTCAGAGTTCCTTTCACTGGGACTAAGGGGCCAAGCCCAGCTCCATTCCATGAAGCTTTCTATGCACTGTTCTTGAGCTAATCTGAAGGCCACATGGCCAACTTTGGAGGTCTGTAGCGATTGACTCTGCAGAAAGTTGGTGACCTCTGCGCACTATGTGCCTCAGCATTTGCTGACTCCGCTCTGTCATTTTACATGGCCTACCACTTTATGGCTGAGTTGCTGTCATTCCCAATCTCCTCCACTTTGTTATAATACCAATGACAGGATGTCCTGAGCTCAGAGAGGTGAGAACCCATTGCATGACTCGAAGATGCAAACCCTGAGGTACAAAGTGTTTATTTGAGGGGCAGTTAGCCGGTGGTGGTTCTTGCTGATGGGCCCGTTGGATCTCTTCCATAATGTCCCAGGTTACTGTAGCAATGATAACAGATGGTGGAAGAATAGATTCAGGTGTGACATTGTCTGTGGGAGGATCATGACGTCTGGATAGAGCATTAGTTTTACTGTTATTGCTGCCAAAAAGTTAGGTCTGTAGGTGACTGGAAACTGGAAAAGAATAGAGACCAACAGGCTTGATGTGGATTTCAGGCGTTTGGCACTCTTTATGTATTCCGGGCTTTTTTGGTCGATGATGACTTGGATGGATGGATGGATGGATGGATGGACTACTCCCTCAAGCCAATGCCTCCACTCTTCTATTGCTGCCTTTATGGATAACAATTCTTTATTGCCTACATCATAGTTGCATTCAGCAGAAGTACATTTTCTTGAGAAGAATGCCCAGAGGTAGAGTTTACCAGGTTGACCATGATGCTGGAAAAGAACGGCTCCAATTCTGCAGTCAGATGCATCTACTTCTTGCATAAAAGGAAGATTAGGATCAGGGTGCTTGAGGATCGGGCCATTGTTAAACTGTCCTTGAGTTTGGTAAACGCCTGAGTAGCTTCTTCAGTCCATTTGAGTTTTGATGGTTTAACAGTGACAATAGGGGGATGCAATCAGACTGTAATTATGAATGAAACGTCTGTGGAAGTTTGCAAAACCAAGAAATTATTTAAGTTCAAGTTGACTGTAGTGGGTTCAGGCCAGTCTGTGACTGCTCTGACCTTAGAGTCATCCATCTCAACACCCTGATGACTGATGTTGTATCCAAGAAAGGACGTTTGCTTGACATGAAACTCGCATTTCTCAGCCTTGATATATAGCTGGTTATCTGGCAGGCTGTGTTTACATTCAGACTTGGAGTAAATTAAAATGTCATCAATGTATGCTACTACACACTGGTTCAATAAATCTCTGAAGTTTTTATTGATGAAAGACTGGAAGACTGCTGGGGCATTAGCAAGTCTATACGGACTTGACCAAGTACTCATAGTGCCCTCTAGTGGTGAGAAAGGCAGTTTTCCATTCATCACCTTCACAAATCCGGATCAGGTTGTGAGCACTTTTGAGTTCGAGCTTTGTGTAGATCCTGGCCTCACGTAGTTGTTTCAGTGCCGAAGGAATGAGTGGAAGGGGATACCGTAACTTGATAGTTACATTATTTAAACCTCTGTAGTCTATGCATGGCCATAGGCCTCCATCTTTCTTTTCCACAAAAAAGAAGCTGCTGCTGGAAAGGTGGATGGAGTTCATGGCTTCTTTAATGTACTCTTACGTACTCTTCCGTGGCTTGAGTCTCGTTGCGTGACAGAGGGTAGACTTTGCTCTTAGGAGTCATGGCATTGGGTAAGAAGTCAATAGTACAGTCCCTTGGTCGGTGAGGTGGTAACTGTGGCCTTGTTTTTACTAAAAACTTTTTCATAACAAAAGAGAATCTTAGTAGTTAGTGGGGTTTGGACTTTCGATACTTGTCATCAAACAGGGCTTGATTATGGCAGAGTGCATACAATCGGTTTGGCAGAATTTAGACCAATGGTAGCCAAAGATAATATCATGTCTGAATGTGGCAATGACGTAGAATGAGATAATCAAATTTCTTTTCATCTGACTAAAACTGTTATTGCAGATTAGCAAGGAAAATCTCCACTTCACGAATAAAGCCCGGCATTGCTCAGCTGAACCATCAAATTTCTCTGGCATAGCCAGTCTTACTGTCTGTGATTTTGGAGAAGTAAGGGATTAAATGTAATTGGTCAGATGTTCGTTTGCAGACTAAAGCTTGTTGAGCTGTTCTTGGTAACCCTTAAGCATGTCACTTTAATAAGCAAAAGCCGCTTGAAGCTGGGTCTGTGGACTGAATCACTGGATCACTGGATCCAAAAGGCGAAAGTCCAGAGAAACATGCAATAAATCAAACACATAGTAATCAACAAGACAATAGAAATGCCCGGTACTAATGCCCTGCTGAAAAAATAATTGAGATATTCAAAGTGAAAGTGACATATTTGTCAGATATGGTAAACCATACCCAAAATGTCACCTTTTACGCTTGAGAAGTGAACACACACTGCAAGCCATGAACACACCCACCCACCCAGAGGGGAAGAATCAGGGGTTAGGTGCCTTGCTCAAGGACACTTCAGTTGCTACCGGCCGGCAAGGTCAGTCACAAGCCCGACTCACTGACTCCCACAGTAGGCCACAACTGCCCAGAGATGAGATCTCTTTAAAGAGTAAACAGTGATTTTTTTCTTCCTGGGAAAAAGTACAAAAAGGTCAAATCATAATGAGACGGTCTAGCCTATGGAGGACTTCCTGCGGATACATCTTTAATACATTTTACTTAAGTAATGTTTGGAATGCTTATTTAAATATAATGAATGAATGAATCTCTGATATTTTGACAGTTTCTGTAGATTCAACAAGTTTTAAAGCTGTAAATTTTGTCTCTCTACCATCATCTCTGTTTACATTTACATTTAGTCATTTAGCTGACGCGTTTATCTAAAGCGACTTACAAATGAGGACAGGAAGCAACTTTGAAAACTTTGAAAACTTAAAATTGCAGGGTATTGCAGAGTTACTTTTTTCCTGACAAGTTTGGATTCTAAACAACTGCTGTAAGAACAAACTACAAACACTGCACCATCTGCAGTACCCATACTTGCCATATAGTAGCTGGACCTTCCCTCTATTTACATATGGCCTTTTCCCACAAAATTAGATCTGATAGGTCATATTACAAATAATTATTCTAAACTTACTGTTGCAGGTAAGGTAAGGAGATTGTGTTAAACACTAATATGCATCCTTAATATCCTCAACAGCATCCTCAAGAGGCTATAACGTCACAAAACGTCTGATCGCTTATAAAAGTCATTGCACAACACCCACACAATAAGCCGGTCGATTTGACACCTCATTCATGGATCTACGACAAACCATGTTTGTCCAGAAAAAGATGATGTCGGATAGTAATAGTGATGCTTTGCTTCGCAAGCACCACTAACTAGAGACAGATGCGTTTAAAGAAAAACTCGAAGGAGAGAGTATCTGCCTTACCTGTAGAGAACGAAATTCTATTTAAAGGCTTAACCCTGTTCTTAAAAACACTTCTAGGATCTGGAAATTGATTAAAACTGCTTGAATTTCTCAGTGGGGAGAAATAGTCTTGTATCATACCTGGCAAAAGTCCCATAGCATCTCCATTTATACTGTACACTAATACCACCATGAAAAAGTTAAGCAGCAATGCCATAAGTTCACCAAAGGTGCTTCCCAGCTAAATTGTTTTGTTTTAAAAATATTCTAAGAACATTATGCAATGAACCAGTAGTGTTTTCAGTGAGTAGATTTATTATTGTTTCCAAAATGCTCCCTTGGAAGTTAGGATAAAAGTTAGGATATTGAAAAAATGTATGTTTTTTCAAAATGCAATGGTACATTGATTCCAAAAGACAATTGGTGATGTCTCTAATAAGAATTCAATGTAAGATGCCCTTAACATAAGTTAATTATCTTTGTTCGCTTTGAGGGAACTTGACACTGCCTCCGGTTTGACGCTATAGGGAACGCCTCTGGTGTGACCGGTGTCTAAATATCATATCTAATCATGGCAATATAATTTGTCCACAGCAGTGCTTGATGCACATCAGGTGCACCTGTGAGTATATTAGTGTCATCAGCTTTCTTGTCCTCAGGAGCCATTTGTCAGTTCTCATGTGGAAATGCCAATGGACCAAGCTGCAAATAAATTCAGAAAGTGTGTGCCTCCGTGTAAGCGGTTTCAGACACCTAAGGACACACACAAATTCTGTGTTGTTTGCCAGGGTGAAGAACAGGTGAAAAACAGCTGCACACATTGCAAGGGTTTCTTGCTGAAGAAGCTTCGCTCTCATCTGGCTGTCTGTCTGGGTGATCCTGGGTGGACACCCTGTGGAACAGGTCTTGAGGCTCAGTAGGTCTCACTTAAATACCCCTGTCTCACTCCCTCCTTGTTTCCCTGTCCCATAGTCTTGCATAAACACTTAAACTGGCCCTTAATATTAGACCAGTGATGATTATGGTGGCCTATCATCTGCCTGTGGCGTGAGCCGGTTATATGCTGTCATTAGAGGTGGGAGACTCACCTTGGACCACATACAGGCGGTTCTGTATGTGGCGGTCCAGTACAGGCGTTCCCAGGTGCACACAGACCAGGGAAAGACCATGATTTTGGTTTAAACTCCCCTCAAGGATTGGATTGGTTTTAAACGTCTGTTTAAAACCATTCTTGTTGTATTATTGGAGTCCTATTATTGGATCCTCTGTTCCCTGCAGAGCTCATCAGAGAGGATAGTTAATATCCTCTCCACTTAATACCCTCAAGAGGAGGTTAATTCTGCGTGGCTGAGACAAACCATTCTCAAGCTCCCCTCAGAACTTTTGTTCCCCTGGACGGTGTGCAAAATAGTATCCTTTTTTTTGCTACAATGGGTCCTTTGCCCTCCCTAAAGTGGGACAGAGATAGAGTAGTACTTCAAACTCCCTAGAGCTCTAGCCCATATACATCTGGCCCAGTGGCATCAAATGCAGTGTCTGCTTTATAAGCCATTACTGTTAAGAACCTACACAGCTGACTTAGTGGTGTGTGTCAATAGCATGCCAACACTAGCATGGGAGACCGGAATTTGAGTGCCATGGCGAACACCTCTCTATGTGTCTAGTGTAAATGTTTACAGAGTCTTGTGTTTAGGCAGTGGCTCGAGAGAGGTATTTTTGTCACCAGCAGTGCACAAGTAGGGTGTTTGCATTATACCTATGTTGATTGTGCTTCAATACAGACCATATAGCAGCCACTCCTCTTTGACGTGGCGCAGTTGGTTTTGTGCTTTAACACAGACCATATAGCAGCCACTCCTCTTTGACGTGGCGCAGTTGGTATTGTGTACCGCGTCAAATCAGACACAGTATTGAGTTTACTCAAAAGGGAAAGTGTCTCGGTTACATATGTAACCTTGGTCCCCTGAAACCTGTCTATGTTTCTTTCAGACAAAGAAGTTAATGGCATGCTCTACAGGTGCCCTAATATACTCACAAGTGCAGCTGTTGTACATCAAGCACTGGCGTGAGCCAGTTATATTATTGATTAGGTATGAGATTCAGATGTTTCTGCTGTTGTGATATTACTGTAATTATGTGCACTCTTTTTTTTGTCAAGGCTGTCTTGACGCTGTACTTAAAAAAACATGGTTATGTACTATTTACTTTATGTTGGCTTGTTATTTATTTGGGCTGATTAGGAGTGTGATCCAAGTGTGTGACAGTTGGCAAACCTGCTAACATAACTAAATAAGTAATTTACAGTCACTACAAAGGAATTAAAAATGAAATTGAAAACAAATTTAATTAAAAGTGGATAAAAAACTCTGATTTGCAAAACAAAAGATTATAATTTTTTTTATTAGAAATTTTAAAAATGTGATTTGTTTGAAATCCATGCTACAGTCAACCATTGAGTCACCATCGTTGAGTTTTCACGTGTTTATTGTTGATGTCTCTGTGTGTCTAAATCATATGGTATTTTAGAAAATTTTAAATCAATTTTTTAAAATGTTTATATGATTGTCACAGCCCTGTTGGGTCTCTCACTGTAGCATTATAAAGTTAATAAAAAAATTAACATTTAAAATCAATATTAGACTTCATGTAAGATCAGTGAAAAATTCCTTCATCACATGATGTGTTTTATAAACACTGTTAAAATGTATAGAATAAGATTTACATTAAACCTCAAGATCCTTCTCAACCAAAGGAAACAATAATTGTGATAATGGCAAATTAAAAATTTTAAACATTTTTAACAAAACATCATTATTACCTATTGTCTGGTAATTCTCAATAAGATATTTTGTACATGTATGAAATAAAGCTTAAGCCTTACTTTTTTAGACTGTGTACCATGAAATTTAAATGAGTAGTGTTAAAAAACTATAATTAAATTAATCAAATGGTATACAGTGTTATATATATATGTGTGTGTGTGTGTGTGTGTGTGTGTGTGTGTGTGTGTTTAAATGGGAAACTTCCATACTCCAGTAATGGAAGAAAGTATTTTAATAGAAAAATTAAATAAATTATTTTCATGTTCTGTGTGAATTAAATTAATCTAATCCATGTTTGATTTATTTTAAAGAACATACAACCTTTTGGAGAACATTCTGTGATCAAAAAGAGAACTTGTGGAAAGACAACTTTATAAGAATGTTAGGACATGATTTTCTATCAATATTGTTACTATATATTTATAGAAGATCATAACTTAGATCATAACTTAGAACTTATAGATCATAACTTATCATTCCTAAAATGTTTTTAAAGAACAAAAATAGAACAGCACAAATAACTACCCGCTGAAAGAAATCCTGAAACATTGCATAATTAGAATATTTTTAAAACAAATTCTCCATTACTTTCCATTTATGAGTTTCCATTACTCATATAACCACAATCAATACTATTTAGTTTCTCAAGAAACTTTTTAAAAAGTTGTACACCAGTCTGTGTAATTTGTGCATATATGTGTAACTGTGTGTAGAGACTATGTATTTTTTTGCTTTGAGTGTTCACCTGACAACTGGACATAAAACAAACAATTGATATAAATTCATCAAATTTGCCCAAAGGTGCATTGAACTCACGTTTGAGCATTTTCACAGCCACTTGTGTAATGTTTTCATCTTTCACAAGCCCATAAGCAGTTGCTTGCACCACCTTCCCAAAAGCTCCTGCTCCTAGAACTTTTCCTGCAATAAAAGCAGTTCTATTTTGTTGCAATGCTCTTTTCTTTAAATAATAACATGTTAAAATGCTATGATTGTGTAAGAGTGATTAAGCGCACAATACCAAGTTTCAGCTTATTTCGAGGAAACTCCAGTTTTTTATCATATGGTAGGTGGTTGGGATCAATAAAGTTGTAGTTGTTTCCATCATTAACCTCAATGATTTTCCACTGCATTTCATACTTTTGTGTCTGAACAAATTATAAAAATTAAAAGCTGTCCTTTCATTAAGCCATTTCTGAATATAACTGGTGATAAGAGATACCTCTTTGTACTTGTAGGTGAAAAACAACAATAGGGTCCCCACACAGAAGGCTCCAACAAGAACAATAGTGATCAACACGATTGACCACACTGATATGGTGCCAGGAACATCTATATATATTAACAATACATAAGATCACAAGTACATTTAAAACAAACAATAACTTGTTTAATTGTAATAATATTTGTGTTTTTAGTATCTTACATGAAGTTCTCAAGGTGAGGGTATCGCAATCTTCTCCAACAATGTTTGTAGCCATACACTCAATGGTTAAATTAGTATTTAGATTAGTTATTGGTAATACGCTCTCCACCAACACCAGATTGAATTCTCTTGTTCGTTCCAAAGTGGGTTTTCTGGCCTGTAACTCCATAGGCATTGTACGGTTGTAACTACACCTATCACCCCATCATTTTAAAATGAGATAAATTAAAGAGCATTCTCATGAATTTAATACACTTCTTTTATATATCTCTGATCTAATTTCCAAAATGAGTACATACACGGTGACTTCTTCATACTGGAACCATTGAATTCTGGGTATAGGATAACCAGTTGCAACGCAAGTTGCAAATCCATTTTCCCACTTTATCACAGCCTTGGGTTTCTCTATTTGTCCGCAAGTAACAAACATGATCAAAATTTGTTTTCATGATTTTGAACAATCTTGCAATTTCAATTATGCAGATGGACTTACGGTAAACATGAACTGTAAAACTAATTGAGGCATTAACACTGGCACTCCTGGAAGTGAAGATGTAGTGACCATATTCTTGTGCTCCAACTTTTCTCAGCAGGATAGTGGATATATAATTGTTCCTGTCAAATTCCAGCACATATGGTCAGTGTCTGTTTATCAAAATAGATCTTGTGTAACAGTTAGATTTTTTTATGTTTATTTATTCATTTTTTTCATCTACAGAACACTCTACAAGTACAATCTTAAAATAAAGGTAGCTTTTCACAGCGATGCCATAGAAGAACTGTTTTTGGTTTCCCAAGGAACCATTTAGTCAAAGTTCTTGCAAGAACAATTTCTTCAAATAAACTGAAAGGCTGTATAACTTATTGTGAATCCTGTGAAAGATTTCCTCATGGTTCGATGTGTTTCTAGATTTTGGAGTTTTCCAACAAGTCCATTTGATTTCTGGATATGCTTCAATTTCCACACTAATTTCAAGCATATCCCCCTGGATCACTTCAATAGTCGTTCCATTCGCCTTGTTTGCAAAGACTGGGATAGGTACAAGTTTAATGTATGGTTTATCTAAAAAGAAGACACAAATACTAAAACTTAATTGCAATATGACAGATGATATTTACGTAACAGTTGAAAAAAGGTTTTGTTTACAGAAGTACAGTCGTTCACTATACAATATTTAAAAACCTACCTACAACTTTAAGAACTGTTGTGACGCTGTTTTTTCCTGCCTCATTCTGGCCTGTGCAGGTTAAAATTCCAGTGTCTGACATGTTAACTTGAGAAATGTTCAAAAAACTAATGATGCAAACTTGTTCACAAGCTTCGTCTGTTTTTATTTCTTGTTGAAACACCTAAGTAATACAAATTATAATGACAAATTGTTAACACACAACAAATCAGGAATTGAAATAGATTTACAACCTCGATTTAAGTTGACGATTTAAAATGAGGCCTGCTATTCTTTCTCCACACACTGAGATGTCTAGATTGTGAACAAAAAATAAAAAACGCTTGAAAGAAAACGGCTATGGGGGGATGCCATGGGTCAAAGAGACATTTTAACTCTCAGTGGTTATTTTGCAAGCATACCAAGCCAGCCTCCTTAAAGATTTTAATCAGGGCAGGGAGGTTGGGCCCGATGATATTAATAAACTGTCTGGCCACAGCCCTTGTTCTTTGGGCCACTAAGCAGCAAGTGTCATCAGTCACACCATGTCAGCTTTGGTGTCCACAGAGACTCTTTGATGGCCCATTTTTACCTTCTGGCCCCTTTGACGACATTGTAAACTCAGTCATCGAGAGGTTTCAGGAGGGGAAATGCCAGTCAGAGGTAGTCCCTTGTATAGGCAACAGCGGCAGCTCCTTTTATAGGCAGCAGAAAAAAAAGTGTTGCCTCTTAAACTCTCCTTCACGGAAGCAGCGATATCACCCGAAGGCTTCACAGGAGAAAACAGAATTACAGACTCTTTCCTGAAGAAGGCTTCAGGTAAGAGGTCCTGATGCCAGGCTGAGGCCTCTGAGGGTGATCCCCCTGGGGAAGCAACAGTGTTTCGCTCTTCTACGGATCCCTCAGGAAATCAATGTTCACTTTCTGCCACCTCATGCATTACGGGTAGCATTGGTTAACAGCAAACACAAAAAAAGTCATTGGGGCGCCTGTTGGCTCACCTGTAGAAAATTCAGTTTGGGATTCTCCTGCCACTTAGCCATTCAGGATACTGGACGTCTTGTATGCAAACACCCAAGGTTAAAAGGTTGTTCCCTCTAGTAAATTATCCAGCAACATGGACGAAACATCCAAAAACATCTCAATGGATCCTGAGTACAGTGGAAAAAGGCCACAGAATTCACTTTTGGTCCTCCAAAATTCAATGGGGTGCTTTGGACTGTAGTCAATACCAAACAGGGTCAGGTGTTAGAACTGGAAGTGCAATTTCTCTTGGCGAAAGGGGTCATAAAATGTATTCCTCTACCCGAAAGTTAGAATGTTCCAAAGAAGAATGGGGGATTGCATCCGATTTGCATCTGAGGAGATTCAGGTTCTAGATGTTAACTATTCTGCTAATTAAGAGCCAAATCAAGTCAGAGAACCGGTTTATAATGATAGATCTAAAGACGCTCGCTTTCACATTTTCATCCTTCCCTCACATAGAAAGTTCCTGAGGTTCACTTTCATGGGAGAAGTGTGCCAGTATCAGGTTCTTTTGTTCAGTCTAGTGTTATCTCCTTCCAACAAGTGTATGATTTAATATGCTATTTAGCACTAATTGACTAATTTACTAACACACCCCTACTTCTATTTCTTAAAAAAAAACATCCTTCTCATACTGTGTTGAAATACCTGAGACCTGTCTATAGCACTTATTCATTGTTGCCTCTTATTGTGATTGAAGTTGCTTCCTTTTCCTCATTTGTAAGTCGCTTTGGATAAAAGCGTCAGCTGACTAAATGTAAATGTAATAAGAAAGTCTGCATTAATAAGACTAAATATTAATTTTATATTTTTTTGGCTTATACTTTCAGAATCAAGGAATCTGCTGCTGCCATTCACATCTGAAGTCAAACACCCAAACCGGAAGTTTGTCACCAGTTAACATGTAAACCAGATACACCTTAAGATGAAGATGCGCACTGATGCTATATCAAATCTGGTGCTTAGTGCTTAGCTAATCTGGCAAGCTTAGCATAGCATCTTTTTCCACACTTCTACACCTGGACAAACTTGGATATGCTCCTAACTATAGTGTACATTTATCTAGCACAAACAACTGTGCAAAGTGGCTAACGTTAGGCTGATGAATTATAGGTGAGAGTTTGAAAGTAATGTTTAGTCTACTGATATCAGGTAGTTAGAATCGGGGTATGGTAAGGAGATCATGTTTATTTTTGTTCATTTTTACGTTTTTTTCTGAAAAAGTGGTATTGCTAGGGCAGTCAATTTAAAATGTTGTTAAGTATTATTAACCCTTTCGCGTGTACGATCACACCGATGTGATCATTCTTGGTTAGGCTCAGGCGCGTACGAGCACACCGGTGTGATTAGAACGTTCAGTGGTCACGTGATCACCTGCTAAATTCAAACTGTTCGAACCAGCAATGGCAGTAAATGAGAGAGCGAATCTCTCAACGCTTATGTTTCATGGTTGTTAGCGTTTTCAGTCACGTAATGTTTATTTGTTTCTTACATTTTAAATGATGCTGCACGATCACACATAAATATAAACACAAACACCAGGAATCAACATATAGAAATTCAATTTTAACTCACATTTATTTGTATAGCGCTTTTCATATGCATCATCTTCTACATAGCGCTTACTTCTATAGCCTATACTTTTTATGAAACGGAGACAAAAGCATCTTTCAAACAAAAAGCATCTTTCAAACGTTGTTATATTTTTTTTATATTTCGTATTTCATTCATCACAGAAGTAACAGAAAAATATATATTGTTTATACATATACAACAAAGGCAAAACAAACCTTTCAAACAATGTGCGATTATGTTTTATTCCTGTCAATCGATTGCGCAGGTAATTATAAAGTTACCTCTATTCCTCTCTTAGTTCGCCAGACACTTTGTTGACACTATGTTTTTCAAAAGAAGTGGATGAGAATTTTTAAATCCAGCAGAGTCTGTCTCCCGGACAAATCGCGGTGCCCGTGATAACTTGCCAATCAATCTAACGTGAACATTATAAACGTTTGCACATATTTAACAATCGGAAAATCTTTCATTTAACAATGCATGTAAAAGTTTTATAAATATTTTGTTTGAAATATACATATTCATATACGTATAAGCTGCAGCACGCCACTGTGTAATGTCGCGCCACTGTGTAATGTCGCGCCACTATGTAATGTCACGTCACAAGCTTTATGCATCCCCATAGTAACTGGAACATGATTCGTTCCAAAATAATGATCGCATTAAAAATCTCACGCTGTGGGGTCTGTCGCCTGAAAGAAAACTCACACGTGAAAGGGTTAATAAAAAAAATTGTACACGTTTTATTTTCTGATAAAATATCACTGGCAAGCGCAGCAGCACCACTGTACAATGCTTGTCCCCAAACAACTGATTTCAAGCAACAAAGGCAAGGATGGGATAGAATAGGACTGGCTAAGGCGCTAAGGTATTCACCAAGGGGGCATTCATTACCCCCTCAGGACACTAAGAGTATCTGGTTATGCCATACGGCTTGTCCATCAGTCCCTCAGTCTTCCAAACGTTTATAAACGAGTTGTTCCGGGAGTTTCTTCATCGTTTCTTAGTGGTCTACATAGATGATATACTGATCTACTCAACTCAACTGGAGCAGATTCCTCCCATGGGCCGAGTACGCACAGAACTCCCTTCGCCAAGATACCACGGGGCTAACTCCCTTCCAGTGCGTACTCGGTTACCAGCCTCCGATGTTTCCCTGGACGGAGGAACCCTCTAATGTTCCAGCTATCGACCTCTAGTTCCAAGAGAGCAAGAGAGCGTGGGACTCAGCACACCATCACCTTCAACGGGCAGTCCGTTGTCACAAGCGTTTTGCCAATGTGAGAAGAAGAGCAGCACCCCTATACCAACCAGGGGATAAAGTATGGCTCTCAACCCGCGTCATGCGTCTATGACTGCCCTGCCGCAAGCTGGTCCCCGCTACATCGGTCCATTCAAGATCCTGAGGCAGATCAATGAAGTGACTTTCCAGCTTCAGCTCCCATCCAGGTACCGCATCCACCCCACATTCCACATTTCCCTTCTAAAACCATTCTCTCCTTCTGCAACGTCAAAGAGGCCGCCTGGAATACCTGATTGACTGGGAGGGGTATGGTCCTGAGGAACGATCCTGAGTATCCCGAGATGTACTCGACCCCACCTTACTACAGGAGTTCCATTTCAACCACCCGGACCGCCCTGCCCCTCATGGCCGTCCTCGGCGTCGCATTAGGGCATTGGGAGCCGCCCCTGGAGGAGGGGGTAATGTTAGGCATTCACCCCAATCACCTCCACCAGTATCATCACCAGTAGCACCGCCTACCCGTTCCTCATCACCTGAGTTTTAATTACAGCCACCTGAATCCCATCCAGCCACCACCTATATATGTCTCCGTCCCTCAGTCCTCCTTTGTCTGGTCTACCGTTCATACCCCTATGCTAGATTCAGACTCCAACCTGCTCCTCTACGATTTTCAAGAAGTTTATCCTGTTTACTGGTTTCATCCATCTGGACTGTTTCATATTATCATCTATACTCTCTCAGATAAGAACTCTCAGTCATCATTACATTCTGCCTGTTTGAAATATCATCTGTAAATAAACCTCACATCATTATTGTCACTCACCTCTGACTCTGATTCAGTCCTGTGCGTGTGTGTGACAATGTGTTGTGTTTGAACCACATTGTTTTAGAAAACCTGACTAACAACAATTAAGCGGAGGAAAACTTAAACAATAAATATTAGTTAAAATAAATAAATATATGAAAAGTGAATTATTTCATGATGCAAAATGCATCAGTCAGTCTATTGACAGGTATAAAGACGGTAAAGTTCATAGTTGGCATGTAAATAATGACTGGGGTCTTGTCTAAGTGGCAGTATTTCCCACCTTGGGAATGAGAACCTGTCTCAATATAAACAACCATGTTTAAATGACCTGAAATTGCTTTTTGTTGTTGTGGTGGTGAATATATGCTAGTTTGTGAAAGAGGCCATTCTTCTGGTGAAAAGGTCTTGTGAAAACAAAGTTGAGATCCACATTCAGACCAAAACACTCAATAATAAGATCCAGACCAAGGTCAAGTTTATATGGTCTCAATATGGTCTCATGACGCTGTTGCCTGATAGATCAACTATGCATGATTTTGCATGATTTACTTTATAATAACTTTACCTTTTGTGATGAGCTCCATGTGATGTTATACCAGTGGTCTTGGTTTGCAGTGTAACAAGGTATATACAGCGTTTCGCCAACAATACGCACATATTGATCAGCTTCAAGTGACACAGATGGTGGCTTTTGTGCTCCTGCCATACAGAATAGAAGGGTATTGCAAAAATGGTATAATTACTTATATACTTTTTATATCTCTTTTGAAAAGGAGATCTGACAAACAAGAATATAACAAAAAATTTTCAACTTACTTTTTAAGACAGTGATTTGAAAGACTTCAGACATCTTTTGGACTCCATTAATGCTCACAGTACAAACATAGTCTCCACTGTACCTTGACTGAAGGTTTTGTATCAGGATGCCACGTTTAGGATCTGCAGTATATTTAATCTCAGATGGGACAGCAGATCCATTTGTCATCTGCAATGAGAACTCTGTACTTGCTGGGTCTGCTACCAAGCAGTCCAATATGTAGTCGGAACCTTCTTTTTTGATTATAACTGGGGTTTGAGGTGTTGTAAAGGCTTTCACAGAATCTATTGTAATGAAACATATTTTTTTGTTGATGCTGATTTTAAATTTTAGTATTATTATTATTATTATTATTATTATTCTTTCATTTTATTTATTATTAATTTTCTGTCTTGTTTTGTGTGTGTGTGCGCGCACAGTTATATGTGTTATAAAGGTCTCTTTAATACTTGATTATGAATAGCATCTTTTTTGTATAATTACACTAAACTGTTTATAGCCCCAGTATTTAATGTTACGTGTATGCACCCAGGGTCTGAGAGTAACGCAATTTCAATTCTCTGTATGTCCTGTACAAGTGGCAGAATTGACAATAAAGTTGACTTTGACTTTGATAACCAATGTGCTAGTTGCGCTCCCTTTTTGCCCTCATGAATAATAATTTTACCTCAGATCAAATGTTTAATGTCTATTTACTATTAGTGAAAGCTTTTTGGTGATTGCCATCTCTGTTTAAAACATCAAATTAAAAAAAGTTATTTGGAGAGTTATTGTCTTGATATCTATCTTCTTGGATGAGTTTTAACTTTAAGCAGCTTTTAAATAAATAAGCTACAAAAGATCCTCTAGCTAGAACACATTCTTTGTACCCATGAAAAATATAATATCCTTTCTGTTTACGGACATGGCATAAGCACACAGACAAAATTTGTCAAACTGACTTCTTCTGCACAATTGATTCTGACACCTCAGCTTACGAATTATTATTATAAACCTACCATTATAAGTACCACATTGCAGCTTTAAGTGTAAGCAAGAAAGATAATGTACAGTAAGCCAGTTTTCCGTTTCAGAGAAAGATTTTGCAGTAATGACTGGTTGATTGTACATTTTTAACTTCTAGATTTGTTTTTTATAATGCACATACCTTTAACATATATGTGGACCTCTGAGTACAAGTCTGTTTGGTTCTTGTAACTGCACTTGTATGTTCCTGTGTGCTCTACAGTAGGATTGTTGACTAGGAGAACGTTTCCTGAGACATGCTTCTGGTCTCTGCTGAGTCTCGTCTTCCATATGACATCCATCTGTCCATCGCAGCTCAGACTAAAGGGTTTTCTAGCTGACCAGACCACCTCAGAGCTCTTTAGTGGAGTAGAGTTAAATTTTATCACTGGTGCAGGAAACTCTGCTTAGACATACAAAGTGCAGAGAAACCCAAAAGACATGAAATAAACAATTATATATGCAGGAATATGTTGAACTGTGTGCATAGGAAAATTATAAGAGAATGATTAAATAATTGATATTATGTATTTAAATTATTCTTAATGCCAAATAAAGGTAGTATTGGTATTGTAATTGTAATAGTATTGTAATAGTTTGCCAACAAGTCAATATGTAACAAGCACAATAAGAATCAAAAAGATAAGCCAGAACAATACTTTCAAATGTATAGGACAAAAACAAACGTTTATTTATGCACAAAATGATTTTTTTATTAAGGTTACTAATGTTTTTATTATAATTGTGAGAACCATTCTATTACTACAAGCAAAGCATGACTTTAAAATGCTTTAAATGTACTCTGTGTTGCTAATGCATTTATTTGCTCTGTTGTTTAGCTGCATCATGCAGCGTGGTGGTAGTGCAAGACACTTGCACAAGCAATGTCTGGTGTTTTTTAATGAGGAGAATCTGAAGGCGAGCCATGCTCTGGAGATGATGCAGCTGCTGTTCACCCTGGTCCTTCCTGACCTGCAGAACTTTCAGAACCTCAGCATGACCATTGGCCAAGTCTTTGTTTTCTTGAACCAACTGATTTAGCACTTTCCCCATTTCACCGTACCAACCTCTACTGTCCTACTCTTCATTAATTAGCTGGGCAACTAAATGCTTTAGCTCGTCCAATCCATGGAATCTGGACAATGGTAATGCTTGCGAAAGAACCTTGCTGGTGTCAGGGCGTGGACTCCTATTCAATTGACTCATTGTCTTATCATATGACCTGAATTGTTCTTCATTTGCCAAAGGGAGTACACATATAGCAGGCTTAAAAATTGTCCCTCAAACCATTTATATTATCTACATGATAAATTCATGTACACTACAAGTAGATATGCCCTGTGGTATGATGTCATTTTGTTATAAAACTAAAATGCATCTAAAACCTTTATAAACTGCATTTTAATAGCTCCTTTATCATTATTGTGTTATTTATTTTATCATTAATGTGTCTTGGTATTTTCCAATGGGCTAAAAACAATATGGACACATGATGTGTCAACTTCATTTTCTGAAATTACTTAAGTCAGGTGGACCGCACTGAAAGCAAATACACAATTAAGGTCACTAGAAATAGCAGATATTTCAAGAGTTTGGACTACTGTTTTTACATCACAGGGTATTGTCACATTTTTAAAGATGGGGTGCAAAATATATTGGTGGGTGGGGGGACTGATGTCTGAAACACTGTAGAATAGCCAGTTTGATTGGGTTCCTCAGGAAACACATTGCACGGGTGGCCCATTGCACCGCCACATCCCTGGGGTCTGTTTCCCATTCCCACTTTCACTTCTGCTTTATGTTGGACAGGATGTATCAAAGCCAGACAGGACCGTTACAAAGTTGGCCTTAAAAGCCACAAAAATAATGCACCTGTCTAAAAAAATGTTTACTTTCAATGCATGTAGCCTAGGTCATAGTCTCCTGACATGATGTGAAACAACATTTTTTTAATGTACTAACCTGGAATTATATAAAATGCACATTTTAAGAAGATGTCAGAGTACAAGTGCAAAACAAAGTTCCTACTTTATATTATTTATATTTTATATAATGTACCAGACTTACTTTATATAAGTGCTATGTTTTGACAATGTTCATATTGGTATACATAAATCCTAATTATTTATATATAATGTATAATGTATATAAATATATAATATTTATATATAATGTCTATTTTTCAAATAAATGTTTAATGCTACAAAAATGCTGCAAAAATGTCTGCATGTCATGTAGGCATATTATGTAGTCCCAGGCACATCTTGTAAAATAAAAGTTTAGTAGTCCTTATTTCATTTTGGCTTTTTATGCATGGTTACAGCATTGGTTGTTATGCTTCCTCCCATGTGTGATACCAGGGCTACTTTTTAATTTGATTTTAAAAACCTTTTAACAGAATTTTATGTATTCGGAATAAGGTGCAATTAGGCAGAGGAGGTCTGCATACAAAAGTGAAAAGTCACTAGAGATAAAAATTGACTTACCTTTGGCAGTACAGGGTAGTACAGCAATGAAGAAAACTAAGTAGAACATTCTTCGTTTTTTCTTTGTTACTTTTGGATGGTAAAAGCTTGTGGTCTGCTTGTCTGAAATACTACAGGGAAACTGACTTAGGTGTGATGACACAATTCACTAAAACCTTGTGCATTCAACTTCCTCTTCAGACTTCAAACTTGTGCTTACTGTGAAATGTGCTTGGCTTTTATCATAATAGTTTCTTTCTGTGTGTCATAAATAAAGCATTAATAAATGATAACATATTATTTGTATTTAACATATATACTAACAATGAACATTTAATAAAAAATACTAGGTAAATTCCAACATGTAATTAATGAATAGCAAAATAAAAAACAAGTTTCTTATAGTGTATTATTGTTGTATTATTAAGCAGTTATTAGCCAATTTGACAAAAATCCCTCAATGAAAGAAGAATTACAGATAGGTATGAGTCTAAATTGTTTTACAATGTACTGTATATTGATAAACAGATTGTGTATAAAAAATATGGCCCTTGTTTTACTTAATATTCTCAGTGACAACAAACACAGGGAACATTAGCGATGAAAGGCTGGGATTTTGTACATTTTCACAAACATTCATATTTTTAAAGAATACTTTGTTCAAACAGAGATGTTAATAAGTCATTTAAACAGAAGATTAATAACACAGTAATCAATTGCATTGTGGGGTTTACAACTAGCATAAAATGAATGCAATTTAGCATACACTATATTACCATTTCTTCTACATAAGATAAAAAATAAAATGTTTTGGGCACCAATTGAACTAAAAGATTTTCTTCATATTGTGCATTTCTTTATTTCTTTTTCACTGTCTACTTTTTATCTTACAGTGTAAGATAAAAAGGACATAACATATGATTGTCAATAAATGGTTTAGTTGAAAAGCATTCAGTAATTAAACTAAATTAAAAATATATATTATAATTTCATATTATATCTTTTCTCCCTCTTGTATCTATAGAACTGTACATAGAAAAGTTATGGAAGTTGGCACACAGATAGAGGACAGTCTGAAATGTTACCATAACATAACATAAATTTGGAGTCTCTACCTCAAAGCCTGTAGTGCCACCAATAGTTCAAAGTTTCACTCGTTGTGTTTATGATCACAACTTTTGACTCCTAAGTTCTAGAAACAATTGCTTGTGTTAGGGAGATTTCCTGGCTAATGATGATTCAAATGTACACTTTCATGACATCCTTTTTTTGTTTCTTCCTTTGTTTTTGTATCCTTTTGTTTCTGCCATTTTGTATGCTTTTAAAAATCTGTCCAATTTGTCAAATTTGCAAAGT
The DNA here is from genome assembly GCA_036877575.1 of Botia almorhae. Taxonomy (NCBI): domain Eukaryota; kingdom Metazoa; phylum Chordata; class Actinopteri; order Cypriniformes; family Botiidae; genus Botia; species Botia almorhae. Next base: position 2,692 of record JAZGTJ010005355.1, on the reverse strand, counting down.
GTGGTCTAAATCTAAATTTAAAGACAACCCTGACAAAAGTTATGGGATTTGTGTCCATACCTCCTACCGTTCTCATATACTTTGTGAAGATTCGGTGAGCACACAAAAATTATGTTATCAATTATGTCATAAAATGCAGTATTTAACAAATGCCGCTGTGTATCATTATGTATCTTTACATGGTTCATTATTACCATATTCTGATGTGACCTGCAAAGTTTCAAAAAGTCTTTAGATGCTTTCTTTAGATTCTTTGGCTCATGCCAAAGTACTATGATACCAAATTTGTCTTAGTCAGTGTTTTTCTTGTAAGCCATTTTGAATTCTCCTAAAAGCCAAAAGTTATAAATCACTTTAGTGTGTCGTATTTATTATCATTATTATTATTATTATTATTATTATTATTAGGGGGCAAGCCCCGAAGGTAAAAAAATGGTGTGGTAAAAAGTTGAATAGTAAAAGAGCTATGAAATCTGGCACACAAATAGAGACAACAGTCTGAACTGTCCAGACTGGCAGTCTGAAATGTTACCATAGTAAATTCAGTAAGTTTACTCATGTTTATGATCATAACTTTTGACTTGTAAGTCCTAAAACCAACATTTATTTGCACCCTATTTCTATTATCTTTTTCCACAACATTTGTCCGATTTGCACAAAATTTGTAGCATCTATGTAGTTTGTGTTAATATCAATTTCCGTTCTCATACAGCGAGCATGTTAAAAAGGATATAAGGCTATATCTTTGCCATTTTTTGGTGTATAGAGACAAAACTTGGTGTTATTACTGGCCTGGCCTTAGGATGCATGCACAGTTTCGTCACAGTGCCACCTACATGAAGTTATAAAAAGTGCTGTTTTTGCTTATAACTTTAGAAAACTTTGGTCTAAAATCGTGAGAATTGTCTCTTTCAACCTGTCGCTATTTCACTATTTCTTTGTGTTCCATTTTCTTTCATTGTGGAATGTTCAGGTATTTTATGGTATTAATGCAAATCCCTTATAAAGTATAATATGTCCATTATATGTCCAATAAAGTATTTCTGCCTATGTGACATTTTCATGTAAGCTGGAATGGCATAACTTGCTTAATATAATAGCTACAGGATCATCTATCATGTTAATTGACTACATGTCGTATAGTCTCAGAAGTACATACTGTTTTAGTAGGCAGTCTGAATACATTATCCTCTCATAGAGAGGTATGAGCCTTTGCACCTAATGACAGGTATTTCTAATGCATGTGTTACAGGTCTGAAAAGAAACATGCATCTTTCCAGTGTAACATTTATTAGAAGATGAAGTATAATAATCTGAAGATAAAGAAAATAAAGAATACACATCTTTGTGTCCTCTGCTTGTTTCTGAATAAACTATATTATTATTAAACACGTTCGAGCAGATCTTTCTTTTCAAAATAATTTAACATTCTCTGTTGTTCACTAACAATGTAAGCATTCACTTGCATCTTCCATTAAGCATATAAACATATCTTGCTCAGTAACAACATAATTTTAAACTCAGTTTGAGCTCGTTTGGATTATGTACATTCCCAGTTAAATTGTCTGTCCTGTCCTGTCACATTTCATGACTCTTTTGTTCATTAAATGACACCAATAAATTCCATGTGTGTTACACTCTAAAAACCGCTGGGTTTAAAACAACCCAACCGCTGGGTCACTATTGGACAGAACACGTGCGGAGTTGATTTGACCCAAGTGCTGGGTTTTATTATTTAACACATATTTTTGGGTTGTTCATGTGACCCAGCCAGTGGGTAAAACTTACTCATGTGCTGGGTTATTTCATTTGACCCAACCAGTGGGTGAAATTAACTCTCTTGCTGGGTTAACTATTACCTATACGTTGGGTTATTTCTTTACATTTGTTACTCACTTTTACATTTATTATTAATAATAAACAATAACTAATAGGAAAAAAAACAAAAGAATGCAATATTATAATCACTGTTGTTCTGGAATACAATAATGACATGCCTTGTGATTTTCAATATGATTTTAATGAGTTTTTTTCCACGCAAGCAACATAGAAAGCAGTCGACCAGGCAGTAGAGCAAACATTTAAATAAATCAAAAAGTATTAAAGTCCATCTTATATTGTTTGTGTCAAGCAGTGGATACAGCATCCATTTATTTTTAATATGTGGTGAGGTTTCTGAACAGAGAGGAGTAGGTTCTGCCAATGTCTCATTGCTCATGCTATGCAAAGGTGCAGGCGATCATTACCATCACCTTCTGGTTGATAATCATTAGGTGGAACACAGCTGATCATCTGACTGAACTAGAGATGGGCCTGTCTGTCTTGGGTGTGCCTGTGAACTCATGGTTGATACAATAAAAGCTTATATTACGTATAAGTTATACAAAAAGATAAATGTTAGTGTCACGATGCGCACGGAGAAGTACCCAGTCGCAGACAGCGATTCACACCAAAACACTTTAAATACAAACAGAAAGCAAACCCCCACAAGGGGGCGAACGGGAAAAAAAGCAAATGGAAAATTTAAACAGAATATTATGGAGTTAGAATTGTTGCATAATTCCAAATAAATACATTATGATCCACAAGTAAATGTAAAGCGATTGACAAAAACAAAGCATATTCACAAAATAAATAGAATGAGATCCACAAATAAATCTTAGAGTTCCACAAACATGAATTATATTCACAA
>JAZGTJ010005354.1:0-27749 GCA_036877575.1 Botia almorhae | reverse complement strand
GTTTGATGATGAAACTGTCCAATAAGCCGTGACATTGCAGTATCTGTGCCAGCCCTCATGCTTGCACTCTTTAACACCTCAGACATCACAGAACCATAGGAAACCACAAGCTATGTTGTGGCTCCACAGTTTTCCCTGTGATGGAGGCTCATACTGCAGTGACTTTAGATTGCCACAGGCAGGAGGCTGTCACAGCCGAATCACTAGAGATTACTGGAGGAATTTTCTGGAACTGAGTTTCTTGTGTACAACATGCTGCTGATATGAGCTTTCAGTCTGCACATTTCACAGGTCTGGAACTCCAAGGCAACCTTCATAATAGGTGCCGGAACCCAGCACGTGTGTGTTGACGTGTAAAGTATGTTGCAGAAGGTTGGATTGTGGATTCACAGTCTTGTCAGATGCTCCAGCTGGGTATCTTCAGGTGATTTATTACAGAAATTACAAAGCTGTATGTAGTAGTTCTGGTGGCCTGCAGCTGGCAGTGTTCACTCACAGAACTGGGATTGCTGTTGTACTGCATTACTAACATCACTCCTTTGTTGTTAAAACATCTCAGATGATGTCAGAGCTCCCAGATAAAATGTATGATGTCAGACTTCGATTATTGAAGACATAAGTTAAACTGTCTATTATACAGAGATTTTGGTTACATATGTGTTTAGTCTCTGAGAGTGAGCAGATGCTGTTGTACACAGGAATGCAACAGTGCTGCAATCACAAGGTCAGCTCATACTGCAACAGTTTGTTTTAAAGGTTTTCTGAAAGCATGTGTCAAAATTAAGAAGTTTGTCACATTGCTGATGTGGCAAAAATACTGAATGAATAATGTTTGTTTTGGCAAAAGGTTGTAAACATTGTAAACTAGTAGGTGATACATTTTACACTCTAGAAATGTGAAATGTAATGTCATTCAAAATATAAAGTGTATATAGTGTCATTCAGATATAAAATTGCTTTTTAGACCGTTATGTCAAACACGTATTTAGAAATAAATGTTTTTTAAGGGTAATTTATATTTGTCTGTAGATGGTGCTCTTGACCAGCAATACGAGCTGCAATTCCCTCCCCAAAATTTCATCTTTGTTGCACATTGGTTTACAGACAGTTAGCAGTAATGGCAGGATACTTTCATGATTTACATGAAAAAAGGCAGTACTGCCTAAACATTAACTGTGAACATGAAATGTTACAAAGTCTTTGTTCTGTAGGCTTGGAAAAATGTATTGTCTGAAATATGCAGGTGTTTTGTTTAATAACAGCTTTTCCTCCAACAAAAACCTTCTTTTATTTACTTACTATTTTGGAGGAAAGAATAAAGATTTGCATTAGTGCTTAGAATGTAATGCACAAGTTTACAGTTCAAGTATGTAATACCTTTCTCCAAGGTGTTTTGATTACCGGTGCGCTTAAGTAATTGTTTTTGGAAGCACGTGTAAATGTGCACACCTCACACATATCATTGTTCATTCATAAAACAGCGCTGGTTCTCAGCTCTGTGATTGGCTGAATGGGGTCTACGCAGTGGTACTTGTCTGGCAGAGTCGGCCAATGAAAGCACTCCGCTGTTTCCGATGCCCCAGCTTCATCTGCTTGCCGGGTACAGAGCAGCTCGCTGCTTGTGTGTGCGGCTACCACCAACTCCTTAACACTGTGCTCTGTAAATGATTTACTGTAGTACAACGATCATTGCTACACCCAAACCTGGAGAGAGGAGAGTCAGAGAGGTGGATGTGGAGATTCTAAAGCTGGCTGGTGGAGCTGGTACATCTGTTGCCGTTCTCAAACAGGCGTGAGCCGCACTACTTCGCTCGTTGATAATTCTGCAAACGGATTGACTCATGGGAGGAATTTCAACCCTCACATCGGACTGTTTCTTAAGGAGGCATTAGGAGACGGTTGTGCTCCATGTGCTTGGCTTTTTTGTTAAGAGAGTTTAGGAGTCATGTGGACTGTCTATTTTCACACGTATCAGTCTTTATTCTGTTCTGTGAAAAACTCATGTAATTTAAATTAAGCACGGTTAAATCTCAGAGCTCAGACTAAGTTGTAACATAGTTGTTTTGCATCTTACTGTGTCTTTTGCTTTTATGCCCAGCCGGTCATGCACACCACAAACTTCTACTATAAAGTACTGTATATATTATATAAAAAGCATGATTAAATTACAAAATGCAACTTGGAGTGATCTTCACATACCAGCCGTGTGTTCACAGTCACTAGTGTACAGGACATCCCGACCCCCCCAACGGCATTATCAACTAATTATACTTTGGTTTAGTTATCTCATAATTTTCTGTGAATTGAGGCAGCAAGGAAGTGGCAAATATACAATGTTTTCAGAAACATATTTGCACAGGAAAATAAATTTTTTTGATTTATGTCATATACTGAAGATGTGCACAGATTGACATGATGGGTAGGTGCTGCTGGGGTCTTTGACAGTCCAACAGTTTACCTGCGATGAAGATTTTAGATTGGCTTTAATACTATTTGTCAGTTAAATGATTACAGAGCGTTTAAAATGTTTATCTCCAGCACTACTATTGTAGACTTGCTAAAGCCCAGTTTTAATTAAAATGTGAACAGAAAATATTTTTGTGCATAAAAGGCAAAATACCAAGAAAATTTGGTTACACTTTATATATGTCTTTAAATACTGTGTACTTTCATAAGAATTTGGATTTCTCAACAATGTATTCATATTCCTATATTAAATGCTGGTCCAGCATTCAGGTCTTTTTCTTTCATTTATGGATGTAGCTGCAGGTGACATTTTACTGATCCATGCTCTTCCTTCAGTTTAACAGCAGATCAAAAACTAGCTAAAAAGAACAGTGATAAACCAGAACATACTCAAACTTTCTCCAAGACGACATCTTTTAATTGAGGTTCTTCTTGGAGATTCAGATTCTGTCTTCTCGTGAGCTTTTCTGGGTTTTGGGTTTGTCTTTGTTTTGTGATGACCAAAATCATAATATTTGACTCATTCAAATAGATCAAACATTGGATATCCTACCAGAGCCGGACTGTTGTTCTTAGATCTCTAAAGCCACGTCATCAATGTTGAGGGACGTTTGTTTCCATCACCTGAGCTCTGGTGTCTCTGGTAATCACACAAGCTACTGCAATCTACAGCTCTCCATCTTCTGGGCATTGTGTCAGCATGACCCAAAGATGTTTTCATCCAACAAGTCCCATTCCTTATTCCCCAACCTTTTCCCCTCCATTCTGAATTCCATAAACATAGCTCAGACTGAACTCATATCTCAGTCATCCCCCACTACTATCTGTCACAGCAGGATGAAATTATCTTTGTGACCGTTACATCAAGAAAAATAGAAAATTCTAGATGGATACAAAATGGTAGGTGGTGGGACTGGTTGCTGGCAGCAGTCGGTGCTCAGTGGTGTTCAGCCAATTGTAGACTTGCAGGCATGTGGCTGTTTAATGTTCGGACCTGTAACCTCCACATAATAGGCTGTGGCTCGGATTAATTTATTTCCACGTTGTGAGATTATTGGAGAGGGAGGACCAGCCCTTGCCCTGGCTTGATGACCATCATATATATATATATAAATATCTCATGTTGCAAACAGTGCTGTGACATGGTACAGTTATATTGGCCTTCTGCTTGTCATCCATCTGCTGTGGTTTGTCATTTGGTAAGGATAGGATAAGAAATAAAAAGACCAATCAAAATGATCCTTTTGTCTTGCATTCCAAAGACCTTGACAGAACTTCAGCTGAATGAGATGTTTTTGTATTTTGCTTGCTTTAAGAAACAAGTAATTTTGTTTCCAGAGTAAAGGAAAACAGTCAAGTGAATGTCACAGCATTGCTGTCACAGGCCAGCGCTAGCTGTTGTCAGAGCTCCACATCAGTGTCCTTGAGAAGAAACCAACAGCCAAACAATGTTTTATCACTCATGAATGAATATGAAGAGAAAAGAGAACCCTTAAATCTATTAACAGAAGGATAAGTAATTAAAGTGACAGTTATGTGGGGCAGAAACCAAAGACAAGCTTGTTTAGCGTTTCATTTCAGGAAGACAGCCATGAATGAGGGTTTTCAAGGTAGCTTTTAAAAGCTAAGTCTGCCATGTTTTTATCTTTTACGCTGCTTTTATTAACCAGCACCAACATAACCCACTTTAAAGGTTTTTTTCCTTGGCCATCAATTTTAATGAATGCATTACCCTGACCACCTGCTGAAGGGGAGTCATGTGGATGGGTGACCTGAGAGGACAGGACTTGTTATAGATTAATTCTGCATGTCTGGACCCTCTGCCTCTTTGCCAGATAAATACAAATGAAAGATTTAAATGCTTTTCCAATGAAAGCCTCCAATGACTCATAGATGTGAAGCAATTTGCCTACAGGCACGCTGTTTGATGCGGCAAAACAGAAGGTTCGACTCGAAGCAAATGAGAAGGCACTGACCTTCCCAAGTTGTCGAAATGGTGAATAAATGCTTAGACATGACCCGCATGGGAAAATTGGAAGAAAACAGTCTATGCACAGATTTGTTGAGTTTGAAAAGTAGATCTCAAGTAATTTTTTGTCACCTTTTTAAGTATCATAAAAAGACCTCCTCCCCCAGCTAACACATTTCCTTCTTGTCGAAACAATCAAGTTACTGAGGCATATGGATTTCTGTAGTCTGGAAAAAGTAAACGAAGTAAATTATCGTATTTTGATTTTGTAGAAATCTATAGTCCTTTATTGATTGGGCATTAACTGCCTTGGCATGTTTTCGATCTTGAGCAGTGGTTTTCCAGATTGTCCTTGAGTGTGAGGCTATTTATAATGGTTCCCTGTGACTGCATTAATATCCCATGCAGTTTATATCAGTGTGATCTGGGTTTACCGCCATGACAGTAGACCAATCCCCTGTCAATGGTGCTCTGGGATCGAGGGCCGTCGCCTGTCTCGCTCTAATAAACTGTCAGACCCAATCGACGGGAAACGAGGCTAGCGTGCAACTGCTTGTCCTTTCTTGAAAGCAAAAGTGTTGCGTCCAAATGTGGCTCAGACCTTGGAAACACCAAGAGGCACGTCTGGTTAATTTTGTTAATTAGAAGTTGATTGGAGGTGTCTGTAAACTGGATGCTAGCTTGGCTTAATTGTTTAGATGAATTTCTCCTTGTGTGAGAGCACACAGTGGGCCACAGGGAGAGTAAATATGCTAACAGTCGCCAGCACATCCATCACCGTCAGAACTGTCCCGGCAGTGTAGTCGTCCGATTGACAGTTGCTGCATGCCGGCTGGTTCTGCACGTCACTCCATATTCCTCAATCTTCTCATCTGAGGCACGAGTTAATAATAGAACTCAAGAAATTAGAACAAAAAGTGGCTTTTTAGTAATTTAATTCTAAATCTACCACTAGTAATCTACCTCTTTTTCTCTCTCTCTCTCTTTCTCTCTGGACTATTGCATTTCTATCAAATAATAAMATTTTTCAGATCAGCTTGATTATTTAAGTGTTTTGTGTGCACAACTTCACGTGAGAGCAAGATCTACAGAGCTACAACTCAGCACCGGACTATGCACAATGCTTGACTGAGGTTTTACTGTGATTAGATTGTGCGCCAGTATGCTTTTATTCAGATTCCCTGTGAAGAACATTTTAAAGGGATGTTTATGATAGATACTGCGTTATCAACCCAGAGTCAGCACCACTGACCTCGTAGTATTCAGCCCTCTGTCATGCGACGCAGTTGCAGCTGTCCCTACTAAACTCAGGTAACCCCACCTCCGGGTGCGAGCTCTGTGTTGGTCTTGCGAGTTTTGTCCGGATCTTATCAGTAAAATTTGCAGGAGCTTTCTTTCTGCAGATCGGTGCGTGCCAAGAGTGATGTCACTTGTGAGCCATCTGCTACAGAGAGAGAACTGCAGGGGGTGATGGTACGGGTGAGAAACAAGGAGTGATGAAAATTTAAGGACGAGTAAACATCGATGAGGTCATTGATGGCCGTCTGTTGGCTCTTGGGCATTATGGGGTGAGTGTGCAGTGAGTCTGCGATCAGGTTGGTGTGGGTTCTCCAGGTGATTGTCGACTGGGTCAGTATTTAGGGAACGGAGGGTGGAGGTCTACTGGAGGGCAGAGAGACAGCCTGTTGGGGATAAAGCATTACCGCCAGTCAATCTGCTTGTGTAGCCTCAACCATTAAGACTGCCATTACTAAACTGGCACAGCACGGCGGGACATGACAAGAAGCTATCAAATACCAAAATATTTTTTTCTAAAGCAATACAAGGCTTTGTGTGAGGAACAGGCTGAATTATTATTATTTTTTTTGCCAAACGTCTTATTTAAATTGTGTGCTTGTGCTCAATCATTATTTTTTAATAAGCCCTCTCTTTCAGCATTTGGTGCATTTTGTTTTACAAGAAGAGGGCTTGCTGTACAGTTTACATTCTAAAACACAGTGATGTCAGTGTGTCAAATAGACACAAACAAGCAATAAAAGGACATCTCTCGAAGCTTGACCTCTATTTTGTCAGGCTGTTCTCTCTCTGCTGTTGATTCTGATGGAATTAGTACGCTCAGCAGGAGGCCACACACCACGCTGCAGCTCTGAGCGTCTAAAGCGTATTGATCATCGGGTGGGTTTCACACTGCACACAGATGGCGAGAATATCGACAGCCTCTGCTTTAATCTGTCATCCAGACTATTTGTACTACTTAATATGTAGTCGACCCATCAGATTTTGTAAAAAAAACAAACAAACTGACCAGACAAATTGTGTGCTAATAAGATTGTTCTAAACACTTCGGGATTTGTTTGGCTATTTTCGTTTATAACACAGCATTCTACAAATGACCATTAGAATCTTCCACACTTGGGACTGCAGTTCATTTAAATTCTTGATTAGATTTAAATTTAAAGATGCACTGCAGATACACACACAGCTCAAATGTTTGGTTCTATGAAAGCTTGCTTTTGCTGACATTAGGCATCTCTTGGGTTTGGCATTAGAAGAACGGATCCCAGGTGCCCTCATCGCCTGTGCAGATGAGGATATTAAGGATGCTTGTCTCTAAGGCTACTCATCATGATATGAAGTTGTTTATCAGGCCTTTCTCTGCCTCTCTCTGACACGACCTGCATTTGCGGCTCTAATAGGAAATGATTGCCCTGACACAATTTAGATTTTCATTTTTGATATTTGGTGTGAAAACATTGGGGCCGCTTGATGTGCCATTTGCATATAAAGAGGCAGCCTCAGGTTCCACAGAGCATCTGCTGTGGTCTAAATATGTATTAGATATACAATGGACGAAAGCTTGTGTGTGTTTTGTTTTTGTTCTGCTGTTCTGTGTTTTGGCCTTTTGTGATTATCCTCTGCATAAAGGCCCTGATGAAAACTGCTTTTATTAGTTGTCTATTTCATTGCAGTTGCTATAGCATATCGTATTTGACAATCTTACACACTGCTGTGGATTCAGCAATAATTCAAGAGTATTCAGAGAAATTTTATATTGGAAAGCATCTAATAGCTGGAGAAAAAATGCCATTGTACTCATAATAGAGCCTGAAGAAAAATGCTATCAATTATTCATTGCTGGGATGATTCACAATTTTTTTGTTTATTAATTACACTCAGAACCAGATAATGCCAAGGGATTTACTGTTGTCCACTTGTCTGGGTACCGCCTCGGGCAGCTTTCACAGAAAACACTTTTAACAAGTCTGCAGGCTGGTTTAGCAATAAAGGTGTCCATAAATTAGTCAAATCAGGTTTTGATAATAATGTAATTTATTTTCAAACAGGCAGGTATAAACAGAGGAATTATTTTTAATGATGTTTACAGGGACAAACCTCTCAAAGATGGGGCGTCTTTAGACTGAGCTGCTGTTGTAAGTTGCTTTGATGGTGGTGTCAGTCAGAAGCAGGCAATGCAATTCACATTGAAAAGTCATAGGGCTATTGGACTCCATAAAACAACAACAGACTAATTGGTGGACCACTTATTACAGTAAGCAACAAATGATTTTGTATTTGTAAGCTTTTTTGGCCTTTTATTTGAAGAACAAGTGATGCAAGGCTTGAAATGGTGGATGTGTTGTGGCATCAGGCTGGACCTGAACCTGCATCACCATGAAAACCTCATGGCTCCTTTGTGTAAAAAGTCAGGGTTTCTCTATAAGGTTTCTTATCTTACAGACTGGATTGAGAAACTTTGTTTATTTGTTTTAGTTGGTTTATATTGCTTTTCATTTCACCTAAGTGTGTATAAATGTGTACCATTCGATTTCTGTATGTATATTTAATAGTTTGATAGCTTCAAATAGTTTTTTCCCTTTCAGTTTTCATTATCAGAAAAAAACTAAACAGGACAACAGTTATTTTTATTAGGGACAGGCTTACCTAAAGGGGTGTAATCCATTTAACATATGCACACACTACTCTCCACCAATGGCTCTGATGTTTGTCATTACTTATGAACTCACATACTGCCCCACATACCAGTCTGACTATTTTGATATTCCTTTATTCTCTTTTAGCTCTGCTTTACTAAGACACTTCATTTTCCCCTCTTTAGATAATGTGTTTTAGTATGTGCTTGAGAAATGTCATTTTCTCCCTTTGAAGTGTCACCAGTTTCTTTTTCTGCAAGACAGACAGGAAACAGATGCCTGAGATGCATCGCTCCCAGCGGGGCTCAGAATGGGGCTGCTCACTTGCTGGAGACTTGACTGGGATTGTAAGAGCATTAGCGTTTGTTTCTCATAAAGGTGCTAAAGTGTAGCAGGGGATTATTGGTCTGCTTGGGAGGCATGTAATGTGGAGAGGCAGACTAGCTGCTCGAGGTGGTCCCTAAGCCTATCAGGGGTTCAGCAGAATGGGTTGTGTGCTTCAGATTAATATTCAGGCTTTTCTTTAAATGCTATACCTATAAACTGCATTTTATTAACATCTGAAGAGCTCCAGGAACACATTCAGAGTACATCAACACTGCATTAGGCTTTCTTAACACAGATCTTTTGGACAGAATAATTGTTGTATGTAGGGGGCAAGTCTGTGGGCATTTTACTTTTGTGATATCACTGCACAGAAACTCACTAAAATTTTAGGGTGATAAATGTAAAAAAAGAGATGCAGAAAATAATAGCTGTTCAGTCAATCAGTCAATGATTGACTGAACAATAAAGCTTGGAAACTCATATATCCAAGCTTTAAGGCAGATTCTGCCTGGCTTTTCGGACGATCACCCATCCTGCTGTTTATCTCTTTCCCCTCATTGCATTTTTATTTTCCCTTAAGATTTTGCTCTGCAAATTAATTTAATCATAAGTTTATTGCAAATTGATCATAAGTTGCTCACAAGCAATGTATCCCGAAAGAACTTGCTCACTCTTGGCCTAATTTAAGTAGCTGTTCTGTACTTCCAGGGTGGGTTTTGTAGTATCTTATGCTCTATGGGTTATACATGAAATGCTCAAATCGCTTGCCTGCACTGGCAGGTTTTAAATGTTACCATGTCTCTGTTAAAACCCAGTTAGGCAAAGTACATGTTTACTATGGGTAACGCCACTCGCTTATATAAGACTTCACACCTCATTTTGTTAAAGGAGCAGGATGCTTGCCACTGGTAGTTATCTAATTGCTGGTTGTTATGAGATTTCACTTCTGTTGTAGACCTGTGGTGTGATGATTTCTCGTATTAGCAATAGCCATTTTGCGTGTTATGGACACCAGATGATAGAGAAAGAAAAACCCTCCCTGAATTCTGTGACTCCAAGTAACTCCAAAGCAAGTGGAAGCTATTTTCCAAGAGCGGCTCTGAATGGCTACTGTCCGTGAAAGTTCAGACATGCTGTTGATCTTAAGATGAGGACCACAATCATAAGTTTTGATTAAATTTTTTCAGTGAAAACAAGGCTGTGACAGAAACCGTTAAGTTTTCAATATTTGTTAGCTAAATGATTGACAGACAATTTTAAAAGACATTACATATTAAACACAGGTGTCACAAGTTGATAAATTCTGGAAAACATTTTGTGAAAATCAAATGAGATTGTGAGATATATTCAATTTATCAAACTATATGGCTATATGTCTATCCCTTTAAGCCTTAGTTTCGTTTGCATAATTAAATATAGCATCTACCCTAACATCTGTTAAGCGAATGTTAAATATGTTCTTTGTGTATATAGATTTTAACTTTGCCACACAAATATGTCATACAGCTGTGACATTGTAATCCCATAGATCAGTTCCTGTTTACTCTTCTAAAATGTCTTGCGCCTTTTGTGGGTATTCTGTTCACACTCTTGTACTCTGATTATTAGGATTTGTTTTGTGTAGAACAATGAAAGCTGTAGCTGGTTGCCGTGGGGTCAGCTAAGAAGAGGCCAGTGGATGTGACAGACTACAGATACACATCTGTCCTGATAGGGGAATATTGGAGAACAAACCATGCATATAAACATTGCTTGAGCAGCAATGTTGTTGTTTAGACCCTGTAATCAAAAAGTGACATTCACTGCTGTTTTTTCTTTTTTTAAATGACTTGTTTCTGCTTTTATTTCCCCTTTTCACCATCTTCTGTTTATCTCGTGTAGGTTTTTTACTTTCTTTCATAACACTGCTCTTTTCTTATAGCTCTGTATAAATAGCACTCCTGCTCATGTAAGCAATGATTTTTCTTTTGATGTTTGGGGTTCCCTTTATCTAGAAATAAATGCAGTGCTCGTATTTGCATGCAATTTACATAAAGCCCCTGCAGGCTGTTTGGAATGCCAAGAGGCTAAGTTCTGTATTTATTACCCAGACCTTAACTAGTTTTTGGTTTTTCCATTTGCATCTCATTTGCATGGGCTCAGCTTGACTGGGAATTGGGGGTTAGATGACCTAATTTGTTTTAATTCTTCAAAACTGAAAAAACAACCTCTTTATTATTATTATTATTAATTAAATTAGGCCACTTAAACGATGGCATAAATATACTTAAGGATTTTAAATGAACAGATGGGAATGGTAGATAACGGAGCTGTGACATATAAAAATTTGCGTATTTTAATGTTTTTTTGTAGTCTTATTTCAAGTAACAGGTCACATTGCCATTATAGAGGTTATTAATCTCCCATGGCAACCACTGCTAGGCAGAAGGTACTAAGGTTTGAAACTATACTTATGTCACACTGCACATCTAGAACATTACCCGCCTTTACATACAATTTATTTGATTTATTGGGCGTTTCATTATTCTTTAAGTCCTGAAATAGGAATATGGATCAGTTTGGTTATAGCCAGAGTTCTCTGTGGACACTACAGTTTTAATCCCCTGTCAGAGAATGTGCTTGGCACAACTGCCAGGATGCAGTCGAACAAAAGTACCATAAAATCCTCCATGACTTGCCAGACTCACATTGACAGAGGCACAGGGGCTGTTTGAGGACCTCTGGCCCGCTCTGACAAGAAGCTTTGTCTTGTGGTGTCTTTGTTTTGATGCAACGAAATGCACATGCACCGTAGCTGAACCTCCACACTTTCGCCTGTACATGGCTGAAAGAGGCTATGAATACAACTGGCAGTGCTTCAGAGGCAGAGGGGTGTTTTCCTTACAGATTGCATCGGGACGCTCTCTGGTTTGCTTCCAAGAATGCTTCTCCCTCGACAGTCTAGAAGCGTGCCTTTCCTTCTGTTTTTCTTCTTATGCTGTCTTTTCCCCTTGAGACTTACATCATTTATAGTAACAGAAGACTTCAAAGGTGGAAGGTCCGCCCCTCTCATCTTTTGTACCTGCAGCAGGTGAGTACGCCGAGCAGGTGGCTGCAGGGAGGGTCGGGTAAAGGTCTTCACTATGGGAGTGGCGTAAGTTTAAACCACAATAGCTGCAAAAAGATCACCTTGATTTCACACTCAACAGGTGAGACACTGCGGAGTCCCTGTCACCTGCATCAGCCCAGGGGGATGTGAGAAGAAGACTCATATTTACCTTCTTTCATCATCGGCAGCCATGCTTCGCCTGTGCAGTTCATGAGGCGTAGAGGATGAAAGCCTGCTCTCACAGATGCCTTCTAGCACATGAATTCTGAAGTCTCTTCCCTTTATGTGCTGCTTTTTTGTTGATGTTTTGATGCACATGTTTCCATCTCCTTGACAACTGACAAAAACAGTCTTGAAAGGCTTATCAGTCAATCCCTGACAATGGTTTTGCAGAAAAGCAACAACTGTGTTCACACCAATTTATTTTAAAATTTCAGCTGCAGCATAAAAAAAAACATTTGACACACAATGATTTTAACTCTACCTTGACCCAGTTTTAAAAAGCCATAGGCACCTGTCTGGCTAATGCTTTATGCCTTCCAACCTAGTGTATAATGCAGATGAGTTTTTCCCCATTCAACTATGAAAGATGAGTCCATCTAGCACCTGCTGGTAATGTTATCACCCATAGCATGTCACCCATAATGAACAAAGCCCTGTTAATGAACTCATGATGCACAAAGTTCCCTAACTGAAGAACAGTGGAGACAGTATGAGAATGTAGGAGCCATCCAGAATCCAGAATAAATCTAGCCAATAGTATCTCTTTTGTTAAGCAGGGAAGTATTACTTTAGCAGTCCTACCTTTATAGACTACCCATGACGTTAGCTCAAAAAAGACTTCACTATTTTAAGTTTGTCTCTTAGTATTAAGATATTATTCTCAGGATAGTTCTAGCAAACTGAAAGATTAATGGGCCGCCTGTTTGTTTGTACACAGGTATGGACTGTATCCAAAATTAAAAGGTTAGCTCTGGTAATTGAAGTCGCTTTGATGGCACTACTGAGATGATTAAAGGCAATGGGGACAGCACGCAAATCAAGTGAGTCCTGACATATGCTAATGGCCTTGTGCTGTCCTACCCCTGGCAGTCCCAACGTCGGTTAAATAGGACAACAGCTGGTGTCTTTATTTAACACTCGTTCTGTTTACCCAGCAAACTGACAGGTGTACTTTTTATTCAAATCTCACCCTCTGTCTGAATACAACCTGTCAGCGCTTTGCAAACAAAAACATAATCATATACGTAATGGCTTTGAAATTACATGTAAATATTTGCTGTGCCTGTTATTGTTCCTTGCCTTCAACGGCAGGTTTGCCACAATATCAAAGGCATGACTGAGCTCTGCAGTTGCTTTTAAAAGGATTGTTGAACTGAAGTACTGTAATGTCGCACAAGTGTTTTTGATCAGTACACAATCATAAATAAAAATGTTTTGTCTCGTATCAAACAACATTTGCATTGTATAAAAAAAATTAAAACAGCTGTTTTTGATTTGTGTGTGTGTACATATGTAAGTAATATACATGTATAACAGGTATTTGGTAGGCATGAATCACAGAGCATGAAAACTAAAGATCTGTTTTTAATAGTTATATATGACCTCTGATGTTTGAAGATCTTGAGTTAGCCTAATATATTGACTGATGTGTGTCCAATAGAACGGATAAACGGCTTCACCCTCACAAAGGCCCTTCAGTCTTTAGTTTCCCTCTTCTGTCCCCTGAGCAAGGGAATTACTCGTCTTAATCACTTCTGAGATAGAACAGTCTTCATTAGTTTGGCGACCACCATCCATGGCCCAGTGGGCTCTGTAATAGCTATCCAATGAGGAGATGTGATAATGGCATGCTAGCATGATAGCGGCATTATGCCACATCCTTGCAAACCTGATTGTTTTAAGCCAGGAATAAAATAAGGGGATGGTAGTAGACTTTTTTTTGCCCTTCATCTTAATAATCTCCTATCCATCTTATCATCTCCCTGCTGACAGTTGCCAGCTAGCTGTTGGACTTGTCTCATGACTGTTTTCAAGGCTAATGATGAACGATTAGCATGTCTTTTCACAATCTGATATGTTTGGGTCTGATTTTAGTTTCAGTAGTGTTTAATCATTGGACATTTTTAGATCAGATCTGATAATGTGTGTGTAAGCTGTTAGGGTTTCATACTATTAATTTTTTTAAATAATAACAAACATTTTGGTCTTTCGTTGCCACTTAATGTAAAAAGACTACTTTTATCATAAGCGTCTTTATTCATTAAGACTGTATGTATGGAAGAATATGCGATTGTGCTTGCCAGCGATTTTAATCGTGCGGTTTTGAAAGAAAGTGACATTTTGTCAGGTATACCCAAAATGTGACCTGCATTAAACCCATCACTGGTGAGGAGTGAACACACATTGCAAGTCATGAACACACACACCCGGAGCAGTAGGCAGTACTGTCTGGGAAGCACTTCAGTTGCTACCTGCCAGCACTGGAATCGGACCAGCAACCTTCTGATTAGAAGCCTGACTCACAACCTGTAGTCCAACAGTAATATTAACATGATGCAAATTTCCATAAAGAAGGACTTGGTCTTTACGTGGTTGGGCTGTAAAACTATTGGAGATCAAGTTTAAGAATCTCTGATGTCAGAGAGAAATCTTCAGTGTGTACCTTACAGTCTCGACAATAACATGGTAAATGCTGCTATGCCTGATTTGGCATATGCTAAGCTAGGCCATGAATACTTTCAGCCCATGAGGCGATTGACTGAGAAGATTAGAGAGCCCTGTTATGCTTCTTTTACTTTTTAAGTGGTTTTATCCTGTAGTGATTCATTTGAGCTCAGTGTTAAATTAAGGGTTTTGGCCAAGTTACTGCTTTTAGTTGTGATCAGCCTTTTTGAGCAGAAACCTTTGCTAACATAAGCTCTTCTTTGGACGCCACAGGGGAGGAGGACAGTTTGTCTACTGACAGCGCGAGTTCCTCTGGCATCATGCTTTGGTTTAGATCACACATTTTACCACAGAGGACAGTTGTGTAAAATGCGCCTAAAACAATAAAACGATGGCTGTTGCATTTTTGGTTCTACAAAGCCCCTTTAGAATTACCTAATGGGATTGATTGGTTGGCTCAGTGTGTTGTAACTGGCTATCCACCTATTGCAGTGGAAATGTCATGGAGTTAACACAGAGGGGCAGAGTTTATTTAAATTCTGGGGATAATGACATCACAAACCCAGGAAGAATAAAACTGTAGCCCCTTTCAGCTATTTATTGTAGTCCTTAAAATATTATTTTGATAGTAATTAATATTAAAGAGTAATTAATATTTTCCTTTGTAGTGAACTTTAAGCATTGTAACTTTGCAGATTTTGTTTATGCTCAAACAGCGATAACTAAACACACTAACTGAAGTTGAAAAAGTGAAAATGCATGTGACCCTTTTATATATTTATTTTTGCTAAAATAAGCCTGTTTTAGGCCTGTTTTGAAAACCACTAACAGACTTACCATGGATTTGTGTCTGTCTTTTCTGACAAACTTGTTGTGAAATCGCAAAATGGTCTGGTTTTATAGTTACTGTTTATATATTATGTTATCTACTAACAATCTTTTTAAAACAGTTTGCCATGTCTGTCATATCTATTCCACTGCACAGATTCTGGCAAATTTGTCCCCATAATTTAAGCAGAAAGTGCAAAAAAAGATTTTAAAGTTGATTGCAGACCACTGTGGTTCTTAAAGTGGTTCTTGAAGTGAACCACAGGTCACTCTCTGGTTCAGAAGAGGCATATCTGTTCAGTTCAGCATCTAGTGTCTGGCACTGATTCTGTTCCTTTTACTTCCTCAGTTTTGGGAGCTGCCATAGAAACGACTGTTAGCCGTCATAACACCAATCTCTTGGGGCAGATTTCGCATTTCAAACCAGTTTAGAGGAGATGATTTCAGTCCTGCAAGATAAATTAAAGGGCTCTTTGTAGGCCTAGACTCTGTTTACCTATAATTGCTTGAGCATTGGTAACTGTAGATGTATTTAATAGATGGTTGTAGAGACTGTAACTAGGGCTGTTGATTTTATTTCTGAGCAATCTGGGTACAGTTCTCACACATCTTACTTGAAGACTTTTATGATTGTTTCACTTTATTGTTTGTCACTTAATGAAAATGTGAAGTGGCAATTACACTGCAGGTAGCCTAGAATGCTTTAAAAATGAATGATATAAAATACTAAATACATAATAAATAAAATAATCAGTTGGCTTTATTATATCCATAATAAATTTGATTGTGCATAAGGGGGACTATGGTAACATTGTTCAGCATATTTTTATTTTTTCAGTCCTTGGTTAAATTAGCAGACAGAGGGTGGTATTTCTCTAAAGACAGAAAGTTATTACATTTTAATGAAAGATTATGACCCTTCCTTTCTTTAAAAGAATAACACTTATCTATGGACACTGCTATTTGAGACCATAAATGGGGTCAATTTTATTTTTTGTGTTTAAATATTTAAAGTGTGTTTTGTGTGTATCTATACGCAAGGGTGTTTTTTAATTTTTGATATCTTAATTTTTTTTTTTAGCCCTCACACTAAGAGTGTCAATTGGTGTGTGTATGCATGCTGTAGCAGCCCCATGGTGACTGACAGCTGTTGCTGTGGTGTAGGCAGCTGTGAGGAGGGGTGGATGGCTGTATATTAATGGGGCGGATGGGGCTTTAGTTATGGTGCGTTTCATTGAGGCGTAAAGCCATCAGAGGTAAGCTCGTCTCCTCCACCACTGCCCTGGACAGCCCCAGGAGCTTGGGCCTGCAGCTGTCACTGCCTGTTCCTGTAAGTGGGCCAACAGTTCAGCTAAGGGTGCAAATACAATCAGCAGTAATTAATGATCTGTTCCACTGTACACTGTATCCTCCACACCACCACCCTTATGTCTGATAGGTTAAAATTCTAGAACATTTGTTTAAAACTTAAATGTGATGCGTTACAAAATGTTTATTACATTGAAAAAGGTACCTGTAGGTAATATAGTAGCTGCTTATTTAGATAGTTAGGTAGGTAGGTAGTAGATTCATTTTTTTGTCTGTGTATATTTAGTTTTAACACCTTCAGTACTTTTTAATTAATCTAAGATTGTTTAAAAATATTCCTTGGATCTGGTTCCATTTGTATACTGTGTGCAACAGCCAGTGTAACTGACAATGATGGTGTCATCATAATAGCTGCATAATAGCTGTCATTTTCTCTGTATTTTGGTTTACAACTTACCTGTATTTTGGGTTTACAGATTTTTTACCTAAACATTTGTGAACAGCGAGCCCTCGTATTTACCATTTTAAATTGAAATCAATTTCATCGAAAAACTATTAAATCGATTTCAACAATAAGATTATATATTTTGAAGTAAGTAAATGTGAGTTATTTCAACAAGTATCAGTCGTGTTTTTGTGAGCTATGTCATTTATGATGTTCTGTAGAAGTAATTAAGCATCTGTTTGTGTGCAGGAATTTAAAATGGTCACATTAGTCTAAACAGGAGTGCTATTTGACAAAAGTTTCTAACCTTCCATTCTCCCATAAAATGTGTTTATATAAAACAAAGAAAATGAATGGCATAACAGATGGGGTAATGAACCAGCCAGAATATACAAAAAGGTAGTGTGTGGAGTTTGCAAACAGCCCCTGCTGTTAGGTGTAGGAAGCCGGCTGTATTATTGCAAATTGAGGTGCAACTGCAAGCAGTGCAGTGATGCAACAGTCAATAATATTAGAATGAAAGATGGCAGAGTCTGAGTGTAAATTGTAGGAGACTCAATTAACTGATCGCAGGATCAGAGTATTACACTGTATAAATGCACAGGTTATAGCTATAAGATAAAATATCACAAATGGTGTTTCAAGGCAATGGAAGAATGGAGGGAGATACTGTCAAGAGTCAACATTTATTGGTTTAATAGCTTAAAACTCTTTAATGATCTAGTTTTAGGCATCATTGAGCGGTTTAAAAATGGTAATTATGGCTTATTACTGTTCATGGGCAGGAGATCTTCTGATTGTCTGACCCAGTGTTTTTTCTGCACTTAATCTCACATGCCCTAGTGTGGGGCTTGAATAAAGAAAAAGGCTTGATTAGTTTAAATGCGCTGGAAGTATCAAGTGTTATGGGCCAGGACATCCTTGAGCTGTTTTCAGTGCTGTCTAGATGGTGGAGTTAGTGTCAAGTGTGTCTGAAACACACAACCGTCCTCTGCCTTTCCCAAGGTCATGGATGATCCGGGAGCTGAATGAGAGATGGTGGGGGAAGAATGGGGAGTTGTGGGGGGTGGGTTATGATCCATCTGATGTATTAAAGACACGCAAAAGCAGCCCAGGCCTCATCTCGGTTGAGTGTTTAAACTCCTACACTTTGTTCATCCTGGTTAAAAAATGAAGACATGGCAGAGGTAAAGACTGGGCACAATACATCTCCAGAAGGGACTTGGAGATAGACAAATGCCCTTTCACAGGTGGTGCTGGGTGACCCTTTCAAATGGTGGTTCTTATGGGTTTTTTGGCCTAACCAAATGGAAAGTATGGAAACTTCATAAAATAGGTCTGTTTTTAAAACCTTGTACTGAACCAGGGTTATGTTTATCTTGATGTGCAATGGCCCAGTGACTTATATGAATAAAGGGTTTATGAGTATTGCAGAAATTACACAATTTTCACTGCCTGAGCAATATGGAACATCGCCAGAATGAAGGAACGGAAATGACTTTTTACCTAGCCGATGTCACTTAGTCTTTGAAGCTGTGAAGTATAATTGCAACTTTCGTAAAATGATTGAGGAAGTGTTGTCTTCACTTAAATGCTGGAGGTAAGTATTCTTAGGTGTTGTAACAAGGTAATACCTTAAGTTGCTAAAATGCCATTGTACACTGGGTAAGCCTAAGGAAATTTTAAGACCTTCATTGAACCATAAGCAGGTTTCCTGCACTTTAAAAAGGCAGAGCTTGCCTCAGGCTTAGTATCTAGCCAAGGGGAATAAGTGCTTCTGAATATCCTTTGGCTGTCTGGACTTAACCTTTGCCATCAGAATATCTTACGGTATATCATATGTCAATGAGGGCAAAGGTGCATATTCTTGTATTTCATTGCTTTATAAGTGTATTGTGTTTCTGATGCACTTGGTCCTTGTAGTAGTACAATATAACACTGTCAATAGTCTCATATGCTCATATGAATTGAAAAACAAATGTATCTGTGATTAAGTTATTTGATGAAAAGCTTTGTCTACATAAAGTATTTTACAGCCATTACCTTGCTGTTCTGAATGGTGAATTATCCTGGTTAAGATGAGCCAGGAGGCTCTTAGCATAGCAGTTTTAGCAAAATGCAATATTGGGACTAAGATGAAATTTTCCTCAGGCAATCCTTTTCATCAGGCTTTTGCCTGTCCGCCTTTGCTCAATATATTGGGCAGGGCACACAGGTTTATAGGCAAAGCCACCTGGGATCAACACCTTGCATGTATACATTCCGGCCCTCCTTGACTGATTTACGCAAGAGGCCTTTCAGGACACCCACAGTGGTATATCACACAAACAAATTGAAATTGTGTACCAACTGAGACCAGCCTAGGCATGGGGAAAGAGATACCAGGGGAGCAATAGTGACAGAGAACTTGCAAATCAAACAGGGGACAAAAAGCATTCATAAAGTAGAACTTTAATCTTTTTTTATGATTTGCTGTAAATTTATGGCCGTTGGCTGCCGTTGCTCACTTCTCGAATTCATGAATGTTTAAAAGGTTTGTGAGCCACCTCATGGCCACCAATAGGTTTCTTGCCTAGAACAGTTGCCTTCCTGAAGGGGTTATTTGAACTCCACTTTTGTATTTTTCCATTGGATGATCTGAACTAGCACAGATCAGAATAACTTTTTCTCTCCCTGCCACCTGCACAGTCAGATTTGTGTGATATGTGCTGTACCTGCTTACTGCTGAATAGTCATTTTCCTCAGCTTTTCTCTGCTTTTCCCCAGATTGTAATGGTCCGTGTCTGAGTTCTTGAAGCACACCTATTGTGTTCTTTGAATGAGGTATTAAACATTCCCATATGTTTCTGCACCTGTGGCAAAAACATGCTGGGAGCTGTTCTTGTGCAGCTTGGAAAATGCTGGTAAACATTTACATTCAATTCTAGTTAAATGTAGTGCTTGGCTGATCGTGGAGATGAAGGCATAGAAGGTCACTTGAGTCCACACTGTTACAACGTCAACCACAGAGCAGTGCTACTCAGTTTTCAACAACAATCTGTTTCAGTTTTCTAGTTCATGATTTATGATCTTTGGCCACTGCATACTTGTGCCTGCATCCTTGTGTCTTTCTCCTGCTGTTTTTCTTGTTTTTCTTTTCAAGTTACTTGTTGCTTGCCACTGCAGACAGCCAGAGCTGTGGGTAAAAACTGCAGCTGTTGCACAGTTCTCAAGTTATCATGAGCTTTAACTTTGTGTCTATGTAACAAATTCTCAACATAAAATTTAATCTGGAAGTAGTGGCACGTTTCATGTGTTTATTTAGTTGGTTTAATCATAGCTAAACAAATCATACATTTCACACAAATGTTTAATGTTTTTCTTTCTTTTTCTGAGATCTTTTCCCACTTATAGAGAGGGGCATCAGTGCAGCAAATGTGAATCTTTTGTTTTTACATTTTATCCCTATAAAACCCCTTCTAAAGCTGCTCGGCACAAAGAATAAACAATTCTGGGAAATGTGTAACAGCTGTTTTTGGTAATGCTGCTGTAGGCCATCTTGTTTTTCTGTCCTGGCATTACAGCACATTGTGGCATCTCTGTCTTCATTTACAGCGGAATGGTGCCACGGCCCCCCGGACACCTCTTACGCCTGGAGCTGCTGGGTTCTGCCTCGCCTTTTCTGCTTAACAACATCCACTGATCTGAAGAAGCTTTAACACAAGATGGCACACAGAGGGTTAAGCTATTTCTTGGGCTCTTAATGTTTGCCTCCTTAAAGTACCATCCATGAAGTCATTAGCACATGGAAACGGGGCAAATGCGCTAAATTAAGGGAGCTCCCCTTTTACATGACTAACACAGCACGTGGTCCCAGTTGTCCAATGTTTATCTCCATATGCCTGCATGTAGCAGCTGCTTCTTTTATTGTGTAACTGTTTTGCGTGTGTATGCGTGAGAGAAGCCATCATTGTGTCCTTTGGATGGGGGTGATCCAAACAGCATCTTTCTTCTCCAGCAGACTGGGTCCCCAGATGTCAAAGCTGGGGGGGGATAGAGAGAGCCCATCAGAGTCTGCAATGCCGTACAGGAGTGTTTTGTTTAACCATCCACTTTTGCTCATACCTATGCACAGGCTCATATGTGCTGCTGTAAATATACAGTAATGAAACATGCTTTCGGGTGGCAGATCAACTCATGTCAGTAACCTACTTGTCATGGAATATGGTACAGTGATTTCCTTTTGACACCTTTTGCATTCAAGGAAAACAAGGTCATTATTGTGCAAAGACCGATGCTCTTCATAAAACCTCTGGTGATCTTCTGAAAAACTTTGGGTCACATTATTGGAGCCCTGTGTTCACTCCAGAGGCATTAGACAAAAGAATTCAGTGATTTGGTATGCGGGTCACTGCTCATAATTAACCTTCTGGACTATGACAGTGGCTGGTTTATGCCTCTCCTTGAAGTGTGTAATGGTAGAAGCCCTCACTCAGCCTTCTGACTCCCTTTCACCTCTAAGGAGTGGCAGACTGCAGCTACTGCTGCTATGGGATTCCTGGAAGCAGAGCAGGCCATAAAAGCAAGCTGTGTCCTTCCACAAGCAGCTCACAGTCCTCAATGGGTGGGGAAGGATATTTATTAATATCTATGGCATATTCTCTGTTTTTTTTATCTCTTAATCTCTTCATTTCCCATTATGGGTCTCCTGCTTTTCTATGTCCCTGCTTGGGATATACAGCTAACCCCCGATAGAAGCCACAAACCAAGGCATGAATGTGATCAGTGGTTCTCTCTAAACGTATTAAGGTTCAGAGCATCTTTGACATGTTTTAGGAAGGCTTTTACAGTTGGTTTTAGAGTGTAGCACAGGCCTTGGCATAATGAAAGAATTAAGTGAATTTAGGTTTCCAACTCCACGGATAAAGCACAGCTTGGTCATCTGCACAAATGTGTTTCTTTCCAGAGGTGATTGGCTATATCCAGAATGGCAGCGGCTGGGGTGCCCTCTTATCGTAATGTTAGTATTGTGTTTGTATTTGATTGTCTTAATGCTTATTTTACCTTGAAGTGAACTAAGAGACTGCATGCCTGTCATTAAAATGCAGACTCTGTCTTCTCAGCTGCCCAGAGACAAGCTCCTCTCCTGGCAGCCAAATTTAAAAGGGTACAATTACTTAGTTTCTGCTGTATGGAGCCAGGTCCATTTAAACACCCTGGGAGACGGGTGCAACATCCACCAGGAGGGCACTACTGGTGTGTGACCCGTGGTCGATTGTATTTTTGCTCATAGATTTCCTCTACTCCTCAGGCTATGATGGTAATTAGGCTTTAGGTTTAACCGTGTCCTCTTGGATGTGAGCTCTGGCACTTTTGAGGGCATACAGGGGCTCTAATGGAACTGTTCGTACTGAAGTGTAAAATTCCTTGGTGTCCATATGCCAATAATGCTCCCAGTAGCAGGTAGAAGGGAATGAGAGAATTGTGGCAGAGAGTGTGGCATGGAAGCAGTCTCCTCCCTCCGCCATTAAGGTTGACAGTCTCTCATCATTTCATCTGACAGGTGCCTTGACTCACCCTGAATATTTTTTCATTTTTCTACTCTTTGAACTAAATAGTGAACCAATCTAACAGATTACCCCTGGATATCGAAGCATTAATATCCATCTTGTTCTCCACAATTGTCATCACTCTTGATGAGGAAAAAAAATGTGTTTTGATTTTGTCACAAATGAAATGAAAGATGAACGGTGTTGCATTGCCTATGCTCCCTATATGTCTCTGTTTGTCTGCTGGAGGTCTATACTTCTAACACTATCTCAAGGCAATTTCTTGGTCCTACAATGTTTTGGTTGAAATGGACTGATACCAAAAAACAGCAATTGGGATTTGAAGGACTCATCAAAATTCATTTGTATGCTCTGTATCTATAGGGCTTTTATTTAAAACCTCCAAATACATTTTAAAAGCTCATCTGTGGTTCGCAAGTGCTAATAGTTTTAAAGTGAAAATAAGGTCTTTGAAATGTGTAATGTGGCTTTTGCGAAAATGTGTAATTATTTTATCTGCTTTCCCTATAGTTTTAGCAGGAACAGGAAATTAAAAGCATTGGAAATAATCATATTGTTTTCTTTAAACTGCTAGAAACAAGCTCTCCAACAAACATGCATTTGTTCATTAAGGTCTATTAGGGTTTTTGATGCAAACAGTGCATCCGCTCGCATACTGTCTTCAGAAACTTTGCTGTTTCAACCACATTAATGCAAGACTCTTCATTCTGATAATGACAATGACTATTGATGCTTCTAAGACCACTTAATTTAGATGACCTTGATGGTTTTATGTCATAAAGAAAAAGTGGAGAAAACTTGTTCCACCGGTTAAGGGACACCATTGTTTAGTCTATAAAAGACATCAAAGTAGGCCCCTGCATGCTTTGTTTTCTTCTATAGACTTGTTTAGTTTTAAGTGTTTTAACCTTGCTGTTGGGGCTTGGGAATGCACCATTAACATTTTTTAGGCTTAACAGTATCTTAACAGACCTGAAAAATCTTCTTAAAAAGGTTTCAAGTACTAAATGCTACACATATGCTTCTTAGTTGCTGCTTAGGACAGTGTTTTCGGTGTGAGACTCACTGTATTACCCAATATTAAATTCATCATTCTGTGTGTGATTTTTTTTTTTATTCTCTGAAATGGCAATGTCATCCCTCAATTTTGAGGATTTTTTCGTCTTAAAGCTACTGTCATGTGCTTGTTAGTAGCGTAACATGCTGCAGCTGTGACAACATACTGTTTTGTCCATCAGGCCCCATTTACTGTACACAGCTCTTATTTTGTCTTGAATTCGCTCCAGAGCACTTGTACTTGTATTCCCTGCCTTTTGAATGCGTAGCAATATAATATGTTGACAACATAAATAGTGCTGATAATAATCACTTGATCATGATTGTGCTTTTTAGGGCCCACAAACATTTGATTGTTTGGCTCTCTTGGCACTTTTTGGCCCATTAAAAACCCATTGGTTGCTTTGCATTTACGTAGTTGTCACACTTTTGCTCTGATATTTAAGGCTAAATCTTAAACACAACCCTCGTTTGTCCATGCGTGTAAAAGGAAAAGAAAGAGCTGTATGTTTTTTAGTCCGGGAACCTCCTGAGGGAGTAGTGTGTTCTGACAGCTGATATGATATGTTTAGGGTTAAAGCAGCCAGACGGTACGGGGAACACATACTTGCCCTCAGGCCAAACGGCCCTGAATTAGCACTAATTCAGCTGTCTGTGCTAGAAACAGCCATGTGAGCCACCTACCCGATCTATGCATTCACTGCATTGGCGGGCTTGCGAGCTCAGATATGCAGCTGAGCCAGGCAGGCAACTTGGCCCCTGCTGCTCTCCAATCCTGAACTGGATTTTCTCTTAGCAGTTTCATAGTGCTGAAATGTGCATGTGCTTGGTTATTTAAAATTTGAGTGGATGAGAAAACGGCACTAAAAAGAAAAATTAAAAAACACACCAGCAGTGATCGGCAGAGAATTTCATTAATGAAAGTGGGAAAGTGTTTCTTACTGATTAGGGCCCACTTTAGTCACTTAGGTCTAAATTTGTTTCAGAATTTGCTCTCAAGATTTTAAAGTCAATGACAAAACACAATACAGTTAATTTATTTTCAACATCCTACTTTTGTTTCTAAGCTTTGTATTTTCATTCATACTGTGCAGTTTTGTGCAGTCTTCAGCTGTTAAAAAAAATCATCTTCTAGACCCCCTTTAAAACACCCCTTTAAAGCACCTAAACACTGCTATATGTGTTCAGATAGTCGTCTGTGGATATTGTCACGTCTCATGTTGTTTTTTTAAATGTGTAATAAAGTGTATTATACAATTACATGGTTTGTAAAAGTAAAAAGTATTAAAAAGAACAGGTGCAGTTTACTTCAAAAGTTAAACTGAAGTTCACTTGCCAGCCATGTTTTTCCCTTTTCCCTGCTGACCTCTCCTATTCAAATGCATTTGTCTTTCAGCTAAAGGACAAAGCAATTATGGATTTGTAGTCTTCACAAACAAGCATTCAGGTCACCTTTTACTTCCTGTCACAATGAATAACCTGTGATGCCATCACCACTGACCTGATTTCAGCAGAGATCTGTTTGCAGAGAGGCTGTTTTAAGCCTTATGCTTTATGTAATATTTGTTTATGACATCTGTCTAAAAAACATTATATCGTGTCACCACAGTCACAAAGCACCTCTCCCAAATAGGTCAACATAGCTTAGCAGTTCTGACAACTCGGGCCCAATCTGTCTATATAAGTCTCTGACTCATTATTATTCATGGTAATGAGTCTACATTTGAGAGTCACTTCAAATGTGTACGTTGCCTTTGTGTTGTACTTTTCCTTCAGTTGAATGTTGGGAGGTCATGTGATTTGTCTGGGGATGTGTTGTGCCATTGCCATTGGCTGTTTTGTAGAAATCAACTGGACCAGAAAGCAATCATTTAGAGTCTGATGCCACCTTGTTTGTTCTTTATACTGTCGTCCACAGGTGCGATGCGGCTTTAGCTTAATGCTCAGGTTCACATTTTGGTGTGTAGCCAGAGGGCACCTCCAGAGACACCTGGCCACAGATAAAATGGCTTTGGCTAATCTCAGAGGCTTTATGTTGTTGTTCGCAAACTTAGTTTAAGCCTTATCTGTGTTTTGTGTTTCTGCGTTTCTGTGTATGGTTGTGTTCGTCTCATGTAAGCAGAATTGGAGTTATGGGAATCTCTTTATTTTCAGGCCGCTGGCTCCAGTGTCAAACAGCCCTTTTCTGCACAAATGATTTGTGACACAACCTTGCTCTTGGAAGTAATAATGAACGACATTTGGGAAAGTTCCTTATTTTGGCAGATGAATTATTGATGGCAGTCTGGTTTTGGAGCTCCTAGTGGAAATAGAGCAAGTGATGGGGCTCCTGGAGTCCCCACCCCCTGTGCTAATGAAACACCTCTAGTAGGTTTTAGAAAGCAGGGCATTTTGATGTGCTGATTTTTGACTGGAATTAGAATTTAAAAGCAGTCATGGCTTTAAGAGGGGAAAAAGCAAACACACAGGGCAAAATCAGCACAGCCAAAAGCCTAATAATTAGTTATGTAGTAATGTAATAGATAACTATACTTGATATCAGTCTTTACCATGACTGCTTTAACCAATACACCTGTTTTTAAGCACACTGTTGCTATCTGAACCTGGAAAGTTTTGAAATGTGAAACTCTGTGGACTTGATAAACCACTTGAAAAGTGACACAGGAACAGTGGTAATGATAGAACTTCACATGAGATTTCTGTTTTTTCAAAACAGTTTTTTGGAATGTGTACAAAGCTGATGCAGCGTTCTGTTTGGTGGGGGTGTTTTGGCCGTTGGTGGTGGAACTCTTTTGTGAATCAGATAAGGACGGTTGCAGTGAGGCCATCCAAGATGGGTTTTACTCAAAACAGTCTTTGCAATTGTCTGAACTCTGCCCTACAGGCAAATTCATGCAAATGACTTCTCTGGATTTACCAATGAACAGCTGTTTGTGCATTCGTAGTTGTTCCTGCTTATACGTGTGTGTGTGTGTGTGTGTGTGTGTGTGTGTGTGTGGTAGATCCTCTGGCTGATACTACAATAGGCACACACAATTCTTCATGACAAACCCAATATAGACACAAATTAACAATGGCTAACTTTTTTGTCTGCTATGCAGCTTCTGGGAAATTTACCTTGAAGCTTATCACTTTGTGAACCTGGTTAATCATGAATCCTCATATACACATTTAGACATTTTGGATTTTACTATGTAAATATCTTTTAATTGTCCATTGAGGCAGACTTTACTCCCCTCATATTATGTAACCAAATAATTTTGTTTTCCTGAGAAAACAGACCTGTGTTTATAAAGCACCGATTTATCCCTGAGGTCAAGCTGTTAAAATAACTTTTAGAATAAATACAGATGACAGGAACACCAAGAAAGAGCCCTTGAGGTCTTATTTACCTTTCTCTGCTTAGTAGTCGGATTTTTATGTTGTCTTGCCAGAGTTTTAGAGAGGGTAGTTCATCTTTTTGGAAGATTGTGCTTTGCCCTTTGGACAAGACTGCTCTTCAGCCTTTGCATTCTTTTCTCCATTTCCGTCCTAAAACAAACAGCCTTTTCTAAACGTATAGCTGTGTTCTCTGTAAGGGGCCCCAAATCAGACAAGGCCCATGGTGACACCACAGAGGTAAGAGGTTGAAATAGTACTGTGACCTGTGTTGGTGACACAACTTTCCACTCCTGTGAGGTCCCTAGTTTTATTGAGCCAGTAACTGTTTTTACATCCTGCAGATATTGAAAAGGTTTCTTAAACAGATTCATTTGATTATGCACAACTGTGAATTATGACAAAGAAGATTTACAGCAAATAGCAGCTTAAATTTTGATCTTGGCTTCAAATAGACTGCACAAGTTGTATGAACTACTTTATGTGGTACTTTTATAGTGCTTTTTCACTTTCAGTCCTATTCACTGTTCTGGCAGCTCTTTCAGCACGTTCTGCTAAATATTTTTGTATGTGTTCAACAAAGTCATAGGTTTGGAATAGCATGATGATGAGTTCCTCAGCAGATAAACCATTATCAGAGGACAAATACTTGGTCATACAACCTCTCCCTTAGAAAATGTTCTTAACAGTACCAATAAAATTAAGCTAAATAAATAGTCAAATTGTTTCTCAGAGT